>WITN01000735.1:0-44037 GCA_015025155.1 Lactarius quietus | reverse complement strand
CTCAAGTTCACGAGATCGAACAGTTCGTATGTGGGACATCTCATCGGGAGGGACAGTGGCGGGCTCATTTATGGGAAACAAGGACTTGGTGGAGCCAGGGGAAACCTCCACAAGTGACCCAGCCGCCATATCATCGAAACCAGAGCCAACTCATGTTGTGAATGCTATGAAAGGAAGTACGTTGACCACAAGACATGCTAGCTTCACTGACCAGTCCACTATCAATGAAGAGGGTTGGATATGTGGTAGTAATGGCGAGCTATTGATGTGGATCCCTCTAATACATAGGGCAAATCTTCACCGTCCAAGTAATGTATGGGTTTCAGGCGAACACGATACCCGAATTAACCTCTCTACTTTCGTACATGGATACAGTTGGACTGCTTGTATTGATACGTAGGTAGTACCACTCCAGTAGCGAAATATAACGTGCAAAATAAAAAGCCTATTGAGACGGTAATGAAGTTGACTGACAACTGGAATAAACAAGCGAGTTAGAGCAGAAGTCTCTAAGAATCATTCCTTCAACGTGCGCCGTGTTTGTGGGGCATCTGGCAGGGAAGGGGCCAGCGCGTGAGCGAATCAGCGTTGTGATGGCGAACTAGTTCCTGTGTGCCAAAAGCAAGAAAAAACAAGTGAGAAATCGACATAGACCATGAGTGGAAGCACGAAGCGCCCCTCAACCGGAGAGGAGTCCTATGAGGGATCAATGTAGTATCCAAGGCGAGGTCGCGATGGTGGTTGGGGCGATTCAGAGCGAGCAGATAAAGGTCGGAAGACATGATCCTTATGATACTACAGGTGTTCTGGTTCTTTGAACAAGTCGAAGACTTCGCCGGACGTTTGGTGGTACGAAAGGGGGGAGCACGCTGCTGAGATCTCGTAAATGCCATCTTCTGCTCAACGCTCGGCGGAAGCGTGCCTGTTCCTTGACCGCCGAATGATCGCGGCGGTGGCCCAGCAGCAGTCACGACTGCCGGGAACCTGCTTGGGCTGCCGCTGTCGGCGGATGCTACGCCACCCTGCTGGCAACTTCTTCCGGTGAGTCAAGACATCATTCAGTCGGCCGATGTGCCGGGGTTGCTTCCTGGTGTATCTCCAGCACAGCTAACAAAGGATGGGTCGTTAACGCTGGTAGCATGCACGGAAGCGGAAGTGGAAGAGGTTGAGGAGTTGGAGGGGGGCGAGAGAATGTAGAACCTTCCACCGGAGTGCGTGACAAGGTTGACGTAGTGGAGCGGGTCTAAGAGTTTGGGTGGGAAGGAAGGAAAAGAACGCACGAGGCCTTGATCTGCTGACGCGCTCACTCGACTCGCCGCTGATCACGATAACCCTGCGGCTTAGGTCCCTATCTTGGTGCTGCATACGACGAGCGAGTCATCGGTGAATCCGAAGCCCGCAAGGTTGAAGGATCCGGGGCACGTGCGGTAGCACACCAGGCTCCTTCTGGAAGAGACAGTTGAGAAAATACCTAAATTGACATGTTTCGTTAGCTCACGGAAATGAGAAAGAGTACTTAAGTTCAGGAGGTCGGCATAAGAACTGAGACAGACGAAAATGTAAAGAAAAAAATCTTGGAGCACTGCTCACTTTTTGTACGGCTGCAGGCTCAGTGGAGGCGTGTTTCGTCGAAGCCTCCTCCACGGGTCGGGACCGCGAAAGTCTATCGTCGGAAGTTGCAGGGGCCTGACCTTGAGCGATGGCTTGTAGTCGAGGGGTCGATCTGAAAGTGAACGTACATCGTCGATAATGTACGTGCATATATGCGCACAGCGCTTGCCATGAACAATCGCAAATATGGTATGGGCAAGCGAAGAAAAAAAAGGAAGGCAAAAAGGTGGATAATTCAAGTCAGTGAGTGTTCACTAGTTCACTGACTAGCTGAGAGGAAGGAAGAAGGCCTCGGCCAACTCCAGAGATAGGGTTAGGGTCATAGCAATCAACGGCCTTGACGGACTTCTTGTCCAGATATGATCACCGTCGAGCCGCCAACGCCGTCGCCCGAACTACAACAACACAAATCGTCTTTAGCTGACTCAGTGAAACGCATCCGTCCTGTCTTTGTCCTCCTCATCTAGCTCCACCCCTTCCCTAGTTCTCCCTGTTCGTCCCCACCCAACACGGACATTCTCTTCACCTCACTCTAAGAGTCCCAGAGGTCCACCAACCCACGAAGCGTCTCAACCACCCGCATATATCACACGTGAGCTCGGCATCGCGGAACAGCCCCTCGCTTCACCTGCCAATCGCTCTCGCGCCAACCCAAAGTCCAAGTCTCGCAGCAGCTCGGAGAATGGACGTCTCGGCGCAGACGATTTTGAATTCGGTCATCTCCTTGGCGAAGGATCTTACTCTACTGTGCGCTTCCTGTCTTTCTTTGTTCATCCATATCGCCCTGCCTTGCTTACATGCCACCGATCACAAGTGATCCACGGTACACACTGCGCAACGAGACAAGAGTATGCCATCAAGGTGCTCGACAAGGGTCACGTCAAGCGCAAAAACAAGCTCAATACCGCTATCGCTAAAAAGAATACCCTGCTCCGTCTTGGCTCCGGCCATCCGGTCATTGTGTATTTACACTGGGCATTCCAAGATGACTAGAGTCTATGTGAGTCCCCACTTTCTCTCACCCCATCAAATGGTAGCCACCCACCGCGACCGCGGTCCTTTGGCTCTTGCCGAAGATTTTTCCATCGTCGACCGTGTTGCCCGAGGGTTGCTTCCTCGCTTCCCCCACCCACCCTAGGTTGTTGCAGCGGCATTGTCCTCTTGCGTGTCATTTCCCCCTTCTGCGACGAACGGTGATCCAATCGCCGTGACTCCCTTCAGCCCCATTCATTTCATCTTTCGCAGGGTCTCTGCGGATTCTCGTATGCGTGCCATTGGAGTCCCACATTCTTTCTTTGTTCGACAAGGGTTTTGAGTAGCTCGCTGACATCCTACTCTGACTTTCTCCTCGACCCCGCACGCAACGGCGAACTCCAAAGTCGGATCTCGCGCATGGACTCCCTGTCAACAGTTTGCGCTCGATACCATACTGCCCAGCTTGTCGATGCCCTCGACTACATGCATTTACGTGGCGTCATTCACCGGTTCGCACGTGTCGCGCCCTTACCTACCTCCACTTTGCTGATCCTGTTGCCGGCGATCTCAAAGCGGAAACCTTACTGCTGGATGATAACTTTCGAATCAAAGTTACGGACTTTGGAACCGGGAAATTAATCGATGTACCACGTTCGTTTCCTTCTTCATTTCTGGATAGCGATAAGGCCTGATTTTATTTCTAGCCGAGCGTGCGACCAAGACATTCGTCGGTACCGCTCAATATTTTTCTCCCGAGTTGCTTGAGGTAAACGAGACGAGCAGGAGGTATAGCAGATTTATTCACCTGGTTGTCTCTTCGTTGTTTTTCTAACTCCGCTTGTGAATCAGTTCGGACTTGTGAGAACTGGGTTGTGTGTTATACTAAATGATCGCTGGTCGATTAGCGTTCCAAGGGTAGTCCGAGTATCTGTTGTTGCAAAAGATCAAGTAGCTCGACTACACTTTTCCTGAAGGCTTCGATCTAGCGGCTACAGACCTCGTGCGGCGCCTCCTGGTACCCTTCAAAGTTCCTGAATTTTAACATCGGAGGGCGCTCATGATTTTTTTTTTTGGAATCAATTTTCGTGCGCTTTGTAGTACATAACCATTACATAGCACGTTAACCTTTGTAGCTCAATCTAACTCCTTGTCGCTTAATTGTGATTCCTCCTCCGTAAGAGCAAGGCGCTCATGATTACCGGCACCCACTGGAGCGACTAGGTTCGGGTTTGGCTGGGAGCACTTATTCGATGGATGAATTGCGCGCGCATCCATTCTTTGCACCCATTCGCTGGGATACTCTCTGGGACGATCCAGCACCGCCACTCGAGACGGGCCTCGTACGACGCGAGCCGGCGCCCGCTGATGAATGGGACGATGTGGGCGCTACTTGGGATGAACTTGTCAGCCTGGACGAGAGCGATGATGAAGACAGGGATGACGGAAGCTCCGGGGCCCTCGTGCGCATACGCACGCGCGTAGACGAGCACGGGGATGACGGGATCGAGTGGGGCCCCGACGCACAGACGTACCTGTCACCACCGGCGATACCGCCAGAAGAAATAGGACCGCAAGGGAAATTCCAGATTACGCGCCCGAAGCACTGCCTCTGCTTGGGGTTATCAATGGTGTAGACGCCGTGAACGCCACGATGTCCGCGGGCGGGGATGTTGAGGATGCACGTGGCGAGCACACGGTTGGTGCTACTGTCAGTGGGACTCATGGGATACAGTTTGCTCTGCCTGGGATTGACGAGGTGTCGAAGAATACAGATCTGGGCACGGGAGCGATCGAGGACAGCGCGGCTACGGACGAAGCTACTGGCTCTGGCGTTCGTTCTGGTCCTGGTCCTGGTCCCAGCCTGAGGAAAGACGAAGAAGAAGAAGAGGCAAGCCCGGTGAGTTCGACCACAGAAGTGGGAGACAGAGAGGGCGCAGCGGCTCTGGACGAGGAACCTCCGCAATCTAGCGCGCCGCTGCGCGTGGTGTGCGATTCGTACGCTAACAGCTCGTCAGACGGCAGCCCTGTTGAGAAGCTCAGCGCCGAGCTCGAGGCGATGGGGATCCACCGCGGCGGGCTCCTCACGCGCGACACACTTCCGGCCACATCCGTCGAGGCGCTAGACTGCTACGCCGCCCATTCCTTTTCCCAGGTGCCAAGCTTACGTTTCGCTTGTTGTTCAGGGCATCGGCGCTGGCCGCAGGCGAGAAGACATTGTTTCACGCGCCCGTCGGGGAAACGGCGCTGAAACGGCGCACGTCGCGTCTCCTGTTGCCGTTGCCTGTGGCGCAGCGTAAGCCGAAGGTGCGCGAGCTCGCGCTGACCAACCATCGCCCACTCTCCCTCGAGCCGCTCAAGAACGGCCGCGGCGTCTGTATCAAAGCCGAGTTTGGACTGCGCGAGGCCCAGACGCCAGCGAAGCGTGCCAACGGCGACAAGATGCGCGGGATAATCACAGGCGTCGAGCGCAAGAGTGCCAAGGAGTTCGTCGGAATGACCGTGCGTGTTCTCGTTCACCCCGCGGGCGCGTGTGCTGACTGACTGACCGTGGTTGCTTGCGAACAGACGGGCAAGTTGGCGTTTTTCGTCGTCGAGAGCGAAGCTGCGGCAGATGCGCGGGTGCGCCGAATAGTAGAGGCGCTGCAACAGCACAGCACGCAGAACCGCGAATGCAAGCAGTTGTCGAATAATGATAACCACTTGAATGTCAGCGCTACACCACGCACATAACTTATCCTCGTTTTATATGGTGGCCTCTCCCCTCCAGTGTTCTCCTCGGTGGATCTCAAACTCGTTGTCCTTCGCTTCTCGCTCTTCAATAATCGTTCCCGTCAATGTTACTACTACTACCACTACACAATCTCCGGCAGCGCACAAACCGCACTCGCACTCGCACACCGCCGGCGCAGTCAACGCCCACAAGGTCATCCTCCACTACTCCTCCACTGCGACCGAACCCGCGGCGATTCCGCCACCGCCTCTCCTCTCCTCATTATCCCCGCTTTTTTCTATCTGAAGACGAATGTGGCAAGCAAGGTAAGGCGTAAACTCTGTACATGAATAGTAGGACGTAGTTTCGTTTAGCTTATGATTCTCTTTTTCTTTTTGGTGTTTAAGCTTGCAATGAGGAAGGGCGGTGAGGCGAGGTCGAGGTTGCTTGGTTTGTTTGTTATTAATTGCCGACTCAATTTATTTTTTCGTGGACCTGGTTTTGTTATATCGCGCACAAACCGAAATGTTTCCGATTAAAAGTGACTAGTTATTTTTGCTGTACTATTTTTTTCGATTCTCTTTCAATACCATTCATCCTTTCATAATCCGATCAGAGTGTCTCAGTGGGCAGTTGAATTGACGGTACGTGTCAAAAAACCAAAACAAAGATACTTTTTGAGATTTCAGTCTTGGAGCTATCTAACCGGGAGGCAGCAAGCTAGCGTCCAGTGTCGCCTTTGCTACGGTCGTCTTCCTCAGCCAACCCAGCGATCGGAGTACGCAGCATAGCCATCAGCCCTACCATCAATCCAATCCAATCAGCACACTACGAACGCAAAAGCAACTCGCGAGGGAAAAACGCACCAGTACGCTTAGACTCGATGATCCCATAGGGCTTGACGAGTGCCAATAACGCCTCCACGTGCGTCGTCTTTCTCGCCATTCCCACAATGACGCTATGATTGCTCACATCTACGATCCGTGGGCCTAATTGGTCCGCGACCGTATGCAGCGATCGTAAATGCTGATGACGCTGACGCAGCGCCTCGCTCGGCGCGAGCGGCTTCCCGCCTCCATCTACGCCCTCTTCTACGGACGGGGCGGGGGCGGGCGGGCGTGAGGACTCCTCGAAGTGATCTGTGACCGCCATTTAACGCTCGAGTTTGGTCTGCTCGGCGTGAGCGCGGTGTGCGGCGTGCGGATCGTGTGAGGGCCCCCCTGTTAGCTGGCCTTCGAGGTATTCGGGCCCGAGAATGGACACTTTGACGAGGAGGAGTTCGCGTGAGATCGTGCGCGTTCCCGTGTAGTCCAGTACGGCCCATACTGGCACCTACGGGGTTCATTAGAATTTTAAGAAGGATTTCGGCGGGGAGGGAACGCACTATGTCTTCGAGCTGGCGGCGGGCTTGCTCGACGACGCCGTCTTTCCCGCTGATTACGATGCACATACGGCTTAGGTCACGTTTCTCGGTGCGACAGACGACGAGCGAGTCGATGTTGAATCCACGGCCTACGAGGATACCAGATACGCGCGATATCACACCAGGCTCGTTCTGTACGAGACAGTTGAGTACATGTCTAGATTGTTCGTTAGCACCCGCAAAGAAAAAAAAAACCAAGTTAGCTAGGTATATATGTAACAAGCTCGGCTCACTTTTGGTACGGCTGTAAGCTGGGTGGAGGCGTGTTGTAGAGGGTGTTCGTCACGGCCTCCTCTGCGGAATGGGATCGCGGAAGGTCCATCTTCGTCGGGACAGGCGGGGGCCTCAGCGTGTGCGATGTCCTGTAGTCGAGCGCGGCGTCGAGTCGTCGATCAGAGGCGGGGGCTTGGGAGATGCTCTATTAGACAGGATGCGCGCCGTCGTAGACAGCCCCCGCTTCGAACAGATGGCTCTTGAGACTACGCGAGCCCGAGCAGCGAGCGTTTTCAAGCGACTTTGTGTCCGATGCAAGAAGAGTTAGCACGACTCGTCGAAATTTGTGGACACGTGATCGACGTCGGCAACTCTCACACGGTGACGTATCAGGACATGCTAGTAGGGCGTGGTTTTCTAGTAGTAGACGCTCTAACTTTACGCTCACTCGCAAACTCCAAAACGTTGTTATCCAGTATGGCCGATGTTGGACACCTTCAGGTGTCTTCGAATCCGTGCGTAAATGGCTATTGACCTGCATTTCGTCATATTGACCCAACCACAGCCCGGGAGTTTCCCCAACGCAAAACCTAGGAACAGGGTAGGTTCATCTCTCTGATATAGCAACGCTCAGTCAAGAACGCGATCGTCCTTGATCAGCATTCAAATCGCCGAATCGCAGGGAAGCCCATCCCAGGTTCACGTTCAGGTGACCGGTATGTACTTGGATCTTAACTCGCCGATCCCTCGATAAGCATTAAATATCCATACCAGTCCTCCGAGCGCAAAACATTCCCCGCATCAAGAATCTATTTGGCCTCAAGTTATTTGTTTCTGTTGCCAGTCAGGAGATAAAAAAGAAGACATCGAGCGCCGCAGCTGAAGGATCGACGGTTCAGTGGAACGAGAACCTGGGTGCCTTGTAAGGCATACCTTTTTAAATTCATCTTTCTTGGCTGAGAGTTCTATTCAGCGTTGTAGAACCAGCCTCACGTTTCGTGCTGCATCTTTATGCGGAGCGATTCGGACGTCGTGATGTCCTTATTGGAACTTATGAGATGATACCTGTCCAATCTCAAACCAGTTCGTTTATTCTCAGAAGCCTCATTTGATCGACTAGCTGAAATGACTCGAATGTAGACGCCCCATTTGTCCTCGTCAACGGTGACAGACGGGCTGGACAGTCTAACCAGCCGCTTACTCTCTACTTGACAGTCTCGGTGTCACCGAACAGCACTTCCATCCGATCTTGCCCGTCGGCGCTACCAATATTCAATCGACCGAAATCAACGAGACGCCTCCTACAGAGGCTACGTCCCTATAGCTCAGGACTCCACAAACACCACTCGATCCACTATCCCCGGCCAGAAACACACTCTCCACCAACGGATCGCCTTCCCAACGTACTTGTGCCAGCGGGGATGTCATCCGCAGAGGATGCTCTTCGAATCGCCGACGAGGCTATGACGGCACTTAATCTCTCCGATACATGGGAACTTGCTCTCGAGAGGATCACGTGGGTGATGGATACCGTGAGCCCGGTTGCAGAAGTACGTTACGATTCCCTTGCGCCAATCCTTGACTGATGCAAATTGGCACTTCAGCTGAGCCCCTATGCGAAGATGGCATATGGTCTACTTTTCGCGATTCCTAAGGTGACCTCTCTACGCTATTGTCGGATTGACATACTGACGTTCATTGGATACTTAGACCCTCCTCGAGCAGTTTCAACGTGACGGCAATATCCAAACCTTGCTTGTAGCCATGCGCGATGCGTTTGATTTCACAAACCAGGAAGACGCTTTCAAAGCTATCGAGCGTGTTCCTAAGCAGGCACAAATTCTTACGCTCATGTTGCAGCATGTCTGTAGCTGCTGTGACTTTATTCAATCGTACGCGAAGGATTCGCAATTCTGTACGTGATCTCTAGTACCCGCTTCCGTAGCCGACCTTAATACGCGATTCTCAGGGAAGCGAACGTTGAAGAGCATTGGCGGCCAGGTGGACAGGAACATAGAGGACTTCCGTACTACACTTCTCAAACTACACAAGGCTTTCGTGGACGAGGCTACCCTCACAACAGAGATTACCGCACTCCAAATTCTGGACGATGTGGGAATAATTTCAAGTCAGCTTGACGGGATGGCCACCCAGCTGAAATGGGTGTCGAGCCATATCTCCGACGCTGGTACGTATTTTGATGCTTTGAGGGTTATCGATCTGAGGATTGTCACAGAGCTCGACGCAAAGATCAGAGAAATCCCATACGGGACAGGCTCGCGATTCACACCTGAGAAGGGCTGTCTTTCGGGAACACGCACGGCCTTCCTCGACTTCATTGTCGATTGGGTGAACGATCCCGTTTCCGATCGTTGTCTCGTTCTTTTCGGGCAAGCAGGCACGGGAAAGTCGTCCATTGCGCACGAGATTGCCCGTCGCTTCGATAAGATGCACCGCCTTGCGTCATCCTTCATCTTCTTGCGGAAGGAGCAATCTAAACGGGAGGCCTATCACCTCTTCACGACGCTTGCTCGCGATCTCTCCGACCGCTATCCTTCGTTCAAAGCTGCGCTCGGAAGGGTCGTGAAAGACAACTCCTCCCTTCGAGTCGGTACACGCGACTACGAGACCCTTTTCAATCCCTTATCCTCGAACCGCTCAAGGATCTACACATCGTCGGCCCTATTCTTGTCGTGATCGATGCCCTTGACGAGAGTGGAAGCGCGACTGGTCGAACGGGACTACACACATTTCTTGCGAAGAACCTGGCCAGACTCCCGTCGAATTTCCGTGTTCTCATCACGTCGAGACCCGAGGACGGCATCGAGCCTGCGCTTGTTGGAGCGTCTTCGGTCAAGATAAGACACATGACGGATTCCAAGCTGGCTCCACAACGGATGGCGATATTCTTGTCTTTCTTCAAGACAAACTTCCTTCATCCGTGTTCAGAGATTACGGCGAGGCACTGGCAAAGAAGGCGGAGGGATTGTTTCAGTGGGCGGCAGTCACGAGTCAATTTATCCTAGATCCTCCCGGGCGGTTTGCTTATAACAAGAAGAAGTGCATAAACCATCTACTGAAGGCCGGCACTAATCGTGGTGGACAAGACACGTTGGATGATTTATACAAGGACGTGCTCGAAGGATACTTCACGGACCGTGAAGCGCGGCATTTATTCTGTTCTGTCGTTGGACAGCTCATCACATCAATTGAACCCCTCAGTATCTCTTCCTTGACCGCTCTCCGACGACATGCCGATGACGCTGATGACGTCGATGACGCCGAGGATGACGCCGTTGTTATTTTGCTCCGTCGCCTTGGCTCGTTGTTGAGTAATGTCAATTCATCTAACGAAAACCTTCCCATCATTCCTCTCCATACATCATTCCGCGATTTCCTCACCGACAAAGAGAAGAGCGGTGATTTTTGGGTTGACCTTCGTGAAGTTCACCGTCAAATGGCTCATTCCTGTCTCGGCCTTCTTCTCAGTGGCCTCAAATTCAACATCTGCCATCTCGAAACGTCGTATCTTGCTAACAAGGATGTTATAGATCTTAAATCCCGTGTTGATAAATACATTCCACCGGCTCTGTTATATGCATGCCGTTTTTGGGACGATCATTTGGAACATATTGGCTTCGAAACTAATCTGTTTGGGAAACTTCGAAGTTTCTTCGAGACGAAACTACTCTTTTGGTTGGAGGCCCTTAGCTTGATCAACTATGTTGGTCCTGCTTTGGCAGCGTGCTCAGCTCTGAACGTGTGGCTAGCCTTGGATCACGGTGTAAGTGTAATTTAATTGTTGACTTGGTGAGGGAGGTGAATTAATACTTACAATTGCAGCAGGCTTCTCAGGTGGTATGCGAGGAGTTCAGGTCATTTGTGACTGATGCCTCAATGTTTGTGCGGTATTTCCGTGGGGCTATAGCAAAGAGCGCACCTCATGTCTATCTTTCCGCTCTGCCACTTGCGCCGACTGGTTCCCTTGTCTCTGCAAATTATTCCAGCTCATTCCCTCGAATATTATGTGTGGAACGTGGGCAATTGCTTCATTGGCCATCATTGGAGTTGATGATCTCAACAGTTGGGGGTGATGTCAATTCTGTTGCACTCTCACCAGATGGCCAGCACATTGTTTCAGGGTCAGATGATGGAACAATTTGTGTGTGGAACACAATGACGGGAGAGGCAATTGTTGGTCCATTTATTGGACACAAGGGTGTGGTCCGATCTGTGACATTCTCACCAGATGGCCAGCATATTATCTCTGGCTCACATGATCACACAATTTGCATGTGGGATACCTCAACAGGAGAGATGGTTGGAGGCCCACTTAAAGGACACACAAATTGTGTGCAGTCTGTTGCATTCTCTTCTGATGGTCAGCACATTGTCTCAGGCTCATCTGATCAAACAATTTGTGTGTGGAATGTCACAACAGGAGAGACAGTGAGAAGCCCATTTACAGGACATAAAGGCATAGTCTGGTCTGTAGCATTCTCACCAGATGGAAAGCATGTTGTCTCAGGCTCAGAGGATAAAACAATTTGTGTGTGGAATGCCATCACAGGAGA
The DNA here is from genome assembly GCA_015025155.1 of Lactarius quietus. Lineage (NCBI taxonomy): Eukaryota > Fungi > Basidiomycota > Agaricomycetes > Russulales > Russulaceae > Lactarius > Lactarius quietus. The sequence goes on along the minus strand of WITN01000735.1, from coordinate 32,531 downwards.
GATGGTGGCAGGCCCATTCACTGGGCACACAGATGCAGTCTATTCTGTGGCATTCTCACCAGATGGCCAGCACATTGTCTCAGGCTCACATGATCAAACAGTATGTGTATGGAATGCCACTACAGGAGATATAGTGGTGGGCCCACTTACTGGACACTCAAATCCAGTTTTGTCTGTGGCATTCTCATCAAATGGCCACCTCATTGTCTCAGGCTCAGGAGATAACACTATTCATGTGTGGGATGCCACTACAGGAGACACAGTGGCAGGCCCATTTGCTGGTCACACAAGTGGGGTTTGGTCTGTGGTATTCTCACCAGATGCAAAATACATTGTCTCAGGTGCAAAGGACCAAACAATATGTGTGTGGAATGCAGCAGTAAGAGAGACAGCAGCTGAGCTGTTTTCTGGACACACAGATTACATCCAGTCTGTGGCATTCTCACCAGATGGCCAACACATTGTTTCAGGCTCATATGATAAAACAATTTGTGTGTGGAATGCCATGACTGGAGAGAGGGTGGCTGGCCCATTCCATGGACATACAAATTGGGTCTGGTCTGTGGCATTCTCACCAGATGGCAAACATATTGCCTCAGGCTCAGAGGATAAAACAATTTGTGTATGGAATGTCATGACAGGAGAAATGGTCACAGGCCCATTTACTAGGCATACAGATACAGTTCCATGTGTGGCATTCTCACCAGATGGCCAGTACATTGTTTCAGGCTCAAATCATGGAACAATTTGTGTGTGGAAGGCAATGATAGAAGAGACAGTGGCTGGCCCATGGACTGGACACACAAATGTGGTGCAGTCTGTTGCATTCTCTCCAGATGGTCAACATGTTGTCTCCGGCTCATATGATAAAACAATTCATGTGTGGGATGCAATGACAGGAGAGAGTGTGGCAGGCCCATTTACTGGGCACAGAGATCAAGTGCAATCTGTGGGATTCTCTCCAGATGGCCAGCACATTGTCTCAGGCTCAGATGATGAAACAATTTGTGTGTGGAATGCCACAACAGGTGAGACAGTGGCAGGCCCATTCACTGGCCACACAAATTCAGTTTGGTCTGTGGCATTCTCACCAGATGGCCAGTACATTGTCTCTGGCTCAGCTGATCAAACAATCTGTGTGTGGAACTCCAATACAGGAGAGAAAGTGATGGGTCCATTTGCTGGACATGCAAATAAAGTCACCTGTGCGGCATTCTCACCAGATGGCAAACACATTGTGTCAAGCTCACTTGATCAAACAGTCCGTATGTGGGACATCTCAGCTGGAGGGACAGTAGCAGACTCAAATACTGGACATGTCATTTCAGTAGAGCCTGGTGAACTCTCCCCAGATGACCAGCACATCATCTCATCAGAACTAGTAATCATTCACATGGACAATGATAAGACAGAAAGTACAGTGACCACACCGGAAAGACATGCCTGCTTCACTGACCAGTCCATTATCAATGAGGAGGGTTGGATATGCGGAGGCAATGGCGAACTCTTGATGTGGATCCCTCTGATACATAGAGCACATCTTCACCGCCCAAGTAATCTATGGGTTTCTGGAAGTCATGACACACGTCTGGATCTTTCTACATTTGTACATGGACGCAGTTGGGCTACTTGTATTGATACCTAGATAGTCCCGCTACCGTATCCCCGTAGTTTGGTATTTTAACGTGAAATAAAATGTGTGGAATACAGGCCCGTTAATGTTGTGATGAAGTCAACTGGAAACTGGTATCGACTAGAGAGTTGGAACAGAAGTCTTCAAGAATCGCTGGGGTTGTCAGGTAGGAAGGGAGCCAGCGTTTGAGCGAATTTGTGTTGTCGATGGCACACTAGTTCGTGTGCATACTAAAGGCGACTGGCGACAAACAATCAAATAAGAAATCGATTGAAAGGAAGCACGATGAGCCTCTCGGGGAGGAGGCGGGTCTATAGAGTCCCTGAGGCAACTTGCAACGGCGGTCGGCCCCATTTCCGGATCGAGCCGAGGAGGATCAGAAAACGTGAGCGTGATGATTGCTACGGTACAGCAGAGAAACGAACGTGCACTGGTTATTTGAACGAAATAAAGACTTCGCCAGACATGTGGTTGTACGCATAGAGCAGCACGCCACTATAATCGTACGAGGTCTGTGTTCTGCTCAGTGCTCGGCGCTGGCACCTTTCCCTAGCCTCCGAATGACAGCGGAGGCGGCCTATGACTAGTTATAACCGGCGGGAATTTCAGAACTGTTCGTACACTGCCACTATCAGAAGGCAAGCTGCAGCCGCGGCCGGCTTCATCGGATGAGTCGAACATTATCTTGTCTGGCTCGATTCTGGGGTTGCTTACTGGTGTCGCCCTAGTAGAGCTAGTAGAGCGTGGATTATTTTTGTTGGTAGCATGCGTGGAAAGAGATGCGGTGAAGGGAACGGTGATGGTGGAGGCTGAGTTAAAAGAGGAGAAGAGGATGTAGAACCTGCCGCGGGAGTGAACGACGAGGTTGACATAATAGAGCTAGAGCACCCCATAGATACAGGCGAGGCGCCAGCCGATGGCAGCGAGGAAGTCAAGTTTGAGGGGGGCAATTTCCATGGGAGCGAGGCAGCCGACGCGCACGCTGTATATGTTGGCGCAGAACGTATTGCCGTGTGACTTGGAGGAAAGGGATACAGTGGAGATGATGAAGCGGCGCACAATGAGGGAAGATATCGAGAAGGTCGGATCATGCACAGATATCTTTGATGAAATGTAGGACGAGTAGGCATTTCTTCAGTTGTCGTTCGGCGGCGTAGGGAACCTATTGTAATTTTGTATCGTTTGTCTGATAGAGTGAATGATAGAGAGGGAACGAACAGAGAAGGACATACATACATATTGGTAAAACACTCGAAGCGCCGGGGATGAAGTCTATGCTTTGTCGCAGAGTGGAAGCACCATATGCTCTTTCTGTGCGAAGTGAACGTACATAATCAGATAATGACAAGACACGCATATATACGCACAGCACGTGCCGTGAACAATCGCAAAAATATGGGCAGGCTAAGAAAATAACGGAAATGCAAAAATGCGGATGAATTAAAGCGCTGTGTATTGAATGACTAGCTGCCAGTGGGAGGAGGCAAGCGCGAGTCTCGAGACCTTCTTCAGGTAACACAGAAATTGGGTTAGGTGTATAGCGATCAACCGTTCAGTCAGCACATTAACTGCTAGAGATAGAAAACACAACGCATCAATACGCACGAACTAGACGACCCCATGAGGCATGACGAGGACCAGGAACGCCTCCCGCCTGCAGTTCTTCGTCATCTCTACGATCATTCACAAGGACAAGCCGCGCGCCAAACTGGTTCGTGAGCTTGTGCACCGGAGGCGAGTACTGGCAGCGCTGGCACAGCATCTCGGCCCTTGTGAGCGTCCCCTACATCTACGCCTTTCTCCGCTGGGGCGAGCGAGGCCTACGACGACTCCTCAAAGTGAGGCGTGAGCGCCATCTCGCGCTCGAGCTTGTTCTGCCACTCGGCGTGTGAACGGCTCCTGCGATTGTCCGTCTGCTAGCTGGTCCTTGAAATAATCCGGGCCCGAGAATGGAGGCCTTGACAAGGAGAAGCTCGCGTAAGATCTCGCGGACTCAATAAGTCCAGCACGGCCTATGAGTCCCTGGGGGGAGGGGGCAAGCAGGATTGTTATGGGGGAGGTAGGGAGGGAAGACGTACGAGGTCCACGAGCAGCCGACGCTCATGGAGACGACGACTTGCACGCCGATCAGATGTACACCCCGCTTAGCACCCGTATTTCGGTGCGGCATACGACGAGCGAGTCGAGGTTGAATCTGCACCCTGCAAGGATCGCATACACACGCGATAGTGCACAGGCTCGCTTTGGACGAGATGGTGGGAAAATGCCTACGCTTTCGTCAGCCTCACGCAAAGTGAAAGAGTAGTAAACAGAGAAGGCTAGCAATAAAACTGAAACGAAGTTACAACAATCATAAAGAACTGCTCACTCTTTGAACAGCTTGTAAGATAGATGGAGACGTGTTGTAGAGAATTTTTGTCACGGCGTCAGATGCGGAATGGGAGCGCGGAAGGTCAGTCTTCGGGAGGGGCGGAGGCCAGACCTTGTGCGACAGCTTCTAGTCAAGGGCGAACATCGAGTCGTTGATCGGAGGCGAAGATTTGGGAGGGGTGCGATGAGACAGAATGCGCGTGGTCGAGACGGATGGAGGAATGGTAGTTGGAGAAGAGAGGAGAGACGAAGGGCACACCTTTAGGTTGGTAAAACGCACGATGCGCCGAAGATAGTCAAGAATAGAGATCTGCAGTATCGACGCAGAGTGGAATTGGGATCAGCCCCGTGGGTGAAGTGAACTGTACCATGATAGTACACACGTTTCTACGCACAGCACATGACGTGAATTATCGGCAAATATTGAATCGGTGTCCAAAGCAAAAATAGAAAGACAACTGACCAGTTGGGAGGAATGGCTCTTACGTCACCAAAGCCGATGACTCGGATAGAGTTACATAGCATCAACAGATCAGTCAGTACACTCCAGTAGCTAAAGAAAAAAATGTATAACGACCTCCTCTTCAGTTACAGTTATGCGGAAACAACTAACATCACATGGACCCATCCTCCGGCATAACTATTTCACAGTTACTAGCAAACACAATGCAACAGATATGCCCAGATTGGGTGACCCCATACGGCTTGACGAGTGCAAGGAACGCATACATGCGCGTCGCCTCACCCGTCATCTCCACGAAGACGCTATGACCGCTCATGTCGATGGGCCGCGCTCCAAACTGGTTCGCGAGCGTGTTCAGCAAGCGAAAGAGCTGGTGGCGCTGGCGCAGAGCCCTTGTCGGAGTGAGGAGCCTCCGAATACGCTTCCCTCAGCCGGGGCAGGGGAGGCCAGCAGCCGAGAGCACTCCTAAAAGTGGCGGGTGAGCGCCCTTTCGCACTAGAGCTTCGTTTGCTCGGCGTGCCCGCGGTTCGTGCGATGGTCCACCTGCCAGCTCGTCCTTGAGGTATTCTAGCACGAGAATGGGCACTTAGACAAGAGGCTCGCGCGAGATCACGAGCGTCGCCGTGTAGCTTGATATGGCCTACACTATCACCTGTGTGGGGAGAAGGGGAGCGGTTTGAGGTTTAAGAAGAGTTTGGGTGGGGGAAGGAAGAGAAAGACGCACGAGGTCCCCGATCTTCCGACGTGCTCGCTCGACACCGCCGCTGATCACGATATAAATGCCGCTTATGTCACTATCTTGGTGCTGCATGGGACGAGAGCGAGCCAACGTTGGCTGCGGATCCCAGGCTGCGCGATAGTTCGCCAGGCACCTTCTGGACGAGACAATTGAAAAGACGCCTAAATTGACACGTTTGTGAGATTCACGGAAATGAGAAAGAGTAGTAAATCTAGAAGGTCGGCATAAGAACTGAGACAGACGAAATGGTAAGGATGAAAAAATGTTGGAGCACTGCTCACTTTTTCTTCGGCTGTAGGCTCGGCGGAGGCGTGTATTAGAGGAGTATTAGAGGATGTTTAGCAAGGCCTTCTCTGCGAGCCGGGACCGCGGAAGGTCTATCATCGGAAGTGTCAGGGGCTTGACATTGAGTGATGGCTTGTAGTCAAAGGCGGACGTCGAAGGGTTAATCGGAGGTGGGGGGGAGGTGCTCCATTATACGGGATGCGGGCTGTCAGCGGCACCCCCCGCGCTTCAAGGAGGGCTCTTGAGACTACGCGAGCTCGACCAGCGAGACCTTTTCAAGCGATTTTGTGTCCAATGCGAGAAGATGTGCTTACTGTATGGCGGTTGAGTTGAGCCAGTATGAAGCGTCAGGTGACATGTGACATATCACGGCATGGATGGACACGAGGCTGGATGAACGGCCCTTGCGAACTGGGCGTGGTTCCTTAGGCGCGCTAACTTTACGCTCACTATCAAACTCCAAAACGTTGTTCTACTCAGTATGGCCGATATTGGACGCTGTCAAGCGTCTTCGACTTCGTGCGTAAATGGTCATTGAGCTGTAATTTGTTCATTCTGATCCAACCCCAGTCCGGAACTCTCATCAACGCAAAGCCTAGGAACAGGGTGGGTTAATCCGGTCTTTGATGTAGTGATGCTCGCTGAAGAACACGATCGTCCTTGATCAGCACTCAGATCGCCGAATCGCAGGGAAATCCATCCCAACTTCGCGTTCAGATGACTGGTGTGTACTTCCGTCCTGACTCGTTGATCCCCCGATAAGTTTCTAATATCTAGTTTAGTGCTCAGAGCGCACGATATCCCCCGTCTCAAGAATCTCTTCGGCCTCAAATTATTTGTTACTGTGGCCAGTCAGGCGACCAAAAAGAAGACATCGAGCGTTGCGATTGACGGATCGACGGTACAGTGGAACGAGAATCTTGATGCTTTGTGAGTTATATACCATCTTTGGTCATCACCCGTCTTCGTCGGCTGAGTGTTCTGCGCAGCATTGTACAGCCATCTTCACCCTTTCTTCTGCATCTTTATGCCGAACGATTCGCACGTCGTGATATCCTTATCGGAACTCATGAGATGATCCCTGTCGAATCTCAAACTGGTTCGTTCTCAAGACCTCGCTTGATCGATTAGCTGAGCATCTCGAGTGTAGACGTTCCCATTGTCCTCGTCAACGGCGATAGACGGGCTGGAAAGTACAACCAGCCTGTTACTCTCTATTTGACTGTCTCGGTGTCACCGAACAGCACTTCCTATCCAATCTTGCCTATCGACGTTACCAATATTCAATCGACCGAAATCAACGAGACGCCTCCTACAGAGGCTACGTCCTCCATAGCCCAGGAGTCCACGAACACCACTCGATCCACTACCCCCGGCCCAGAAACATACTCTCCACCAACGGATCGCCTTCCCAACGTACTTATGCCTGCGGGGATAACATCTGCAGTGGATGCTCTTCAAATCGCCGACGAGGCTATGACGGCACTTAATCTCTCCGATACATGGGAACTTGGTCTCGAGAGGATCAAGTGGGTGATGGATACCGTGAGTCCGGTTGCAGAAGTACGTTACCATATACTTTGGCCAATCCTTGACTGACGCGAATTTTCACTTCAGCTGAGCCCGTATGCGAAAATGGCATATGGTTTAGTTTTTGCGATCCCCAAGGTGACCTTTCTACAATATTGTCGGATCGAAATACTTATTTTTATTGGATACTTAGACCCTCCTAGAGCAGTTTCAACGTGACGGCAGCATCCAAACGTTACTTGCCGCCATGCGTGATGCGTTTGATTTCACGAACCAGGAAGACACTTTCAAAGCTCTCCAGCGTGTTCCTAGGCAGGCACAGATCCTCACGCTCATGTTGCAGCATGTCTGTAATTGCTGTGACTTTATCCGATCGTACGCAAAGCATTCGAATTTTTGTGCGTAATCTCTACCAGTCTCCGTGACCGACTTTAACATAGTTTTCAGGGAAGCGTATGTTGAAGAATACTGGCAATCGAGTGGACCGAAAAATCGAGGACTTCCGCACTACCCTTCTCGAACTCCGCAAGGCTTTTGTGGACGAGGCCACTATCACCACAGAGATAGCTGCACTCCAAATTTTGGACGATCTTGGCATCATTTCGGCCAATGTGGGGATAATTTCGGCCAGTGTGGGTAGGATTTCAAACCAGCTTGACGGTATGGCCACCCACCTAAAATGGGTGTCTAGCCATATCTCCGACGCTGGTACGTATTTTGATCCTTTGAGGGTTATCGATCTAATGATTGTCACAGAGCTCGACGCAAAAATCAGAGAAATTCCATACGGCGCAGGCTCGCGATTTACACCCGAGAAGGGATGTCTCATGGGAACACGCACGGCATTCCTCGACTTTATTGTCGATTGGGTAAACGATCCCGCTTCCGACACTTGTCTTGTTATTTTTGGGCAAGCAGGCACGGGAAAGTCGTCCATTGCGCACGAGATTGCCCGTCTCTTCGATAAGATGCACCGCCTTATGTCATCCTTTATCTTCTTGCGGAAAGAGCAGTCCAAACGGGAGTCCTATCACCTCTTCACGACTCTTGCTCGCGATCTCTCCGACCGCTATCCGTCGTTTAAAATCGCGCTTGGAAGGATCGTTAGAGACAACTCCTCTCTTCGAGTCGGCACACGGGACTACGAGACCCTGTTTCAATCCCTCATACTCGAACCGCTTAAGGACCTGCACATCGTTGGCCCTATTCTCGTCGTGATCGATGCCCTTGACGAGAGTGGGAATGCCACTGGTCGAACGGGACTACACACATTCCTTGCGAAAAACATCGTCAGACTCCCGTCGAACTTCCGCATACTCATCACGTCGAGACCCGAGGACGGCATCGAGCCTGCGCTTCTTGGAGCGCCTTCAGTCACGATCAGACGCATGACGGATTCAGAACTGGCTGCTACGACGCATGACGACATCCTTGTCTTTCTTCAGGAACGGCTCCCTTCATCCGAGTTCAGAGATTATGGCAACGATCTAGCAATAAAGGCGGAAGGACTATTTCAGTGGGCGGCGGTCGCGAGTCAATTCATCCTAGATCCTCCCGGGAGATTTGGTTATAGCAAGAAAAAGTGCATAAACCATTTACTGAAACCAAGTCCAAGCCGTCGTGGACAAGACCCACTGGATGAGTTGTACAAAGAAGTCCTGGAAGGATACTTCACTGACCATGAAGCGCGCGTTCTTTTCCGCTCTGTCGTGGGACTGCTCATCACTTCGATTGAACCCCTCAGTATTCGTTCCTTGACCACTCTTCGACGACACGCCGATAACACCGATGATGACGCCGATTACCCCGACGATGACGCCGTTGTTATATTACTCCGTCGCCTTGGCTCATTGTTGAGTAATGTCAACTCTCCCGATGAAAACCTTTCCATCATTCCTCTCCATACATCCTTCCGCGATTTCCTCACGAATAAGGAGAAGAGTGGTGACTTTTCGGTCGACGTTCGTGACGTTCACCGTCAAATGGCCCATTCCTGTCTTGGTCTTCTTCTCAGTAGCCTCAAATTTAACATTTGCAAGCTCGAAACGTCGTATCTTGCCAACAAGGATGTCATGGATCTTAAATCCCGTGTTGCTGAATACATCCCACCAGCTCTACTATATGCCTGCCGTTTTTGGGGTGATCATTTGGAACAAATTGGCTTCGAAAGTGATCTGTTTGAGAAACTTCGAACTTTCTTCGCGAAGAAACTACTCTTTTGGTTGGAAGCACTCAGCTTGACATGCTATGTGGGTCGAGCTTCGGCAGCGTACTCGGCTTTGAACTCATGGTTAGCATCCTATAAAGATGTGAGTATAATTAGATTGTTGATATCGTGAAGGAGATGAAAATCTAATAGCCACGATCGCAGCAGGTTTCTCGGTCTGAACTTGACGAATTCAGTTCGTTTGTGGCTGATGCGTCAATGTTCGTGCGGTATTTCGGCGCTGCCATTACGAAGAGCGCACCACATGTCTATCTTTCCGCCCTGCCATTTGCACCAACTGGTTCTCTTGTCTCTGCAAAATATTCCGATTCCTTCCCTCGAACTTTGGGCTTGGAACGTGGGCGATTGTCCCATTGGCCATCATTAGAATTGATGATTCCAAACATGGGGGGTGCAGTCTATTCCGTTGGGCTTTCACCAAATGGCCAACACATCGTTTCAGGCTCAAATGATGGAACAATTTGTGTGTGGAATACCATAACAGGAGAGGCAGTAGTGGGTCCATTTACTGGACATAGGCAGCTGGTCCGATCTGTGGCATTCTCACCAGATGGCAAATGCATTGCCTCTGGCTCATATGATCAGACAATTTATGTGTGGAGTGCCACAACAGGGGAGATGGTAGCAGGCCCATTTACTGGTCACACTGAATGGGTCAACTCTGTAGCATTCTCACCAGATAGCCAGTGGATTGTCTCAGGCTCACATGATCTAACAGTTCATGTGTGGAATGCCACAACAGGAAACACAGTGGCAGGCCCATTTATTGGTCACAAAGGTCCACTCTGGTCTGTGGCATTCTCACCAGATGGCAAGAATGTTGCCTCCGGCTCAGAGGATCAAAACATTTGTGTCTGGAATACTATTACAAGAGAGATGATGGTAGGCCCATTCATTGGGCACAAAGCCCCAGTCTATGCTGTGTCGTTCTCATCAGATGGCCAGTACATTGTCTCTGGCTCTTGGGATCATAATATTTGTGTTTGGAATGCCACTACAGGAGAGATAGTGATGGGCCCACTTACTGGACATATAGCATCAGTCTTCTCTGTGGCATTCTCATCAGATGACCATCTCATTGTCTCAGGCTCAGGAGATCATACAATTTGTGTGTGGGATGCAACTACAGGAGAGTTGGTGGCAGACCCATTTGTTGGTCACACAAGTTGGGTCTGGTCTGTGGCATTCTCAACAGATGGCAAATATATTGTCTCAGGCTCCAAAGACCAAACAATATGTGTATGGAATGCTGCAACAGGAGAGACAGCAGCTGAGCTGTTTTCAGGCCTCACAGATTCAATACAGTCTGTGGCATTCTCACCAGATGGACAGCACATTGTTTCTGGCTCATGTGATAAAATGATATGTGTGTGGGATGCTAAGACTGGAGAGAGAGTGGATGGCCCATTTCATGGGCATACAGATTGGGTCTACTCTGTGGCATTTTCACCAGATGGCAAATATATTGCCTCAGGCTCAAGGGATGAAACAATTTGTGTGAGGAATGTCATGACAGGGGAGATGGTCACAGGCCCATTTACTGGGCACAGAGATATAGTTTCATGTGTAGTGTCACGGTTTGACATCGCGTGGACTACTTATCATCACGTTTACGAGGTCTCGGAAGTTCGGGACGCTTACTACTTGGTTATGACTACGATAGTAAGCCGTTATTAGTCATGGACACTTACGCGTCGCCGGTACTTGGGTTTGCCGGTGTTTCAAGTATTATTAGAACGGACAATGACTCATTACTAGTATAACGGTATTAGGGTTTGGATTCCAAGCTGCGCTTTAAAGCCAGCGAGTACCTGTATAAATATTGTAACGACAAGACCAAGGCTCTTCAGCTTGGTCTTCTTGAATCATCACCATTGTCTCTTCCTCCTCTTCTCTTCGCGTCTTTCCAATCAGTCGATTGAAGCTTATCCTTTGGGATACCCTAGTGTCTATCGAAGCGACCTAGTGGCAGTGCAACTTAGCTAAGTTGCCCGTGATTTCCAACATTCATCCATACGCTCGAGTATCACGTCACAGACCGGTTCAAGTCGAACCAGCGTTAGGTGATAACGCTACATTAAGACCAAGCTACAACGTGGCGTCATCAGAAACTACCAGAGAACGGTGTCGCCGCTGTGACGACTTTTGGTTCCAGCACAGAGGCGCTGAAAATGTACCCCAAAGATTTCGCAAGAATACAGAATACCGGTATAGTAGCACTACCGGCACTACCGGATATCACGCCAGGAGTCGAGAAGATAACCGATCCGTCGCGGTCGAGTTTGTCTACGATCAATACGTTTGGGTAGAAGTTCGTTGGTCTCAAATAACCCCAGACCACGGAGAGTGGGAAGGTTTCCGACCGGCCTTAGAAGATCTAGGCTGTGATATCTATATCAACGAACTCACACAAGAGGAACTACAAGAGTTGGAAAACATAACCAACAAACCAGCATCAACTACACCACCCCCGTCACCAAGTACAAAGAGCAACGCGTCTCTTGGAGCAAGATCATCATCTCCATCACAACAAGGAATAAATCTAGCAGTCGCAACAGAAACCCTACGTTTAGGAGCAATGGCGACCCTTACCTCTCATGTCCAATCTCAAGCAACCGCGGGAAGTCCATCCGGACAACCAATTTATTCGCTCACTACTTCACCTGTAGCACCAACAGTTACGGCCTTTCGGGCCCTTGTCGACCCTGCAAACCAAGCACCTGCCCCACACACTCCCATGGGAGGAGGTGGTGGAGGAAATGGTGGAGGTGGAAATGGTGGGGGTGGAGGAGGAGGAGCGGGACCACCTCTTGGAAACCCGCCAGCACAAGTACCAGCAGCGCAAGCACCCGTACAAGCGGCACATGACAAATTCTGTGGCAATCCACCTGCGGTCTTCGCGGGTGATCGAGAGAAGGCTGAAGAATTCCTCATGCAATGGAGCTTATACGAAGGAATCAACTCAACCCATTCCATCATGCGCAGTCCCTATCAAAAAGCTATGTTATTCCTCACCTACGTCCAGGGTACTGCCGTAACCGAATGGGTAGGGTCAATGGTAGCTTGGCTACGGGTCCAAGTTGACGTCAACGGACGAGACCCCCTTGACAACTGGTTGTGGTACAACACTCACTCATCGTTCATGAGACAATACGCAGACACTCTCAAAGAAGAGAAGGCACAAACAGAATTACGAAGGGGCATTCGAATGGAAAGAGGGGATGTCGATGCGTACGTGGCCAAATTCGAACAACTGGTCAGATATGCTGGCTACAACATAGATCAACCAATGGTTCTTGATCTATTCGCAAATGGATTGCCAAACAAACTGCAAGAAACTATTTACCTTCACGACAATCCCACAGATTATGAGGATTGGAAAAGAGCAGCCATCAAACGTCAAGGTCAATATCTCCATTTGAAGAACAAAATTGATCAGTACAAAATACAACCCCGACCATCACCACCGACTCAAACCAACTGGAGACAATTCAGACGCCATCCAGATGCGATGGACACGTCTGCTGATCGAGCTAGAGCCCGAGGACGACTAGCACACGCAGAAGACGCATTGGCACAGCCAAGACCATATCTCAATAATTCACAACCACCTTTCAAACCTCACGAAGGATTTTTACGAAGGAGGCAACCTCCCGATCTCAGGGAAGTAATTTGCTATAATTGTCAAAAGAAAGGACACCTCAGTCGCAATTGCTCCCAGCCACGTCAACCACGAAATCCACCTAGGCCCTTTAGCAATTCCAGGGGCCTGGAAGTGGTGGATGATCGCTCCGAAACAGGAGAAGATCTCCATATTGCTCAAATGGTGGCTGATAACCGCACCACAGAAGAAAGGAAAAATGATTGGCTGCGAACGGCGGCCAATGAAACCGAGGAGTTTAAAGCCATGGCGATGCAGGAGTTGATGGGGAACAAGGATTTTGGGGACGCCTAAACCCGACGGCCTGGGTGAGGGCTCTACGTTGTAATGCTGTATACATAACTCGCTTCCGTTCTATGCGAATTCCAGTATCGATCTGAACCAGCAGCAACAAGGCCGACATAAAAACACTAGTGGACTCTGGAGCAACAGACAATTTCATAAATCCACGATTTGTGAAACGAATGGGGTTGGGCGCGGCTCTATTGCCAAACCCAAAACAATTATTCAATATCGACGATACGCTAAACAAAAAGGGATCAGTTACCCATTTCGTTGACTTACAAATATTGACAAAAGGAATTATCAGGAAAATGAGATTCCTCCTAGCGGATATCGGAAAGGAAGATCTCCTTCTTGGGTATCCATGGCTCAGTACTTTCGAACCAAAATTCAGTTGGAAACATGGCACAATTGACGAAAACACATTACCAATTGTAATCAAATCATGCCATCCCAAGATCAATGTCAATGTAGTAGCGCGATTACTCTCAGACGTCGCAAAAGACAATATTATCGCGAAACTAGGGGAGCATTGTAGCGTTATCACCTAACGCTGGTTCGACTTGAACCGTTCTGTGACGTGATACTCGAGCGTATGGATGAATGTTGGAAATCACGGGCAACTTAGCTAAGTTGCACTGCCACTAGGTCGCTTCGATAGACACTAGGGTATCCCAAAGGATAAGCTTCAATCGACTGATTGGAAAAACGCGAAGAGAAGAGGAGGAAGAGATAATGGTGATGATTCAAGAAGACCAAGCTGAAGAGCCTTGGTCTTGTCGTTACAATATTTATACAGGTACTCGCTGGCTTTAAAGCGCAGCTTGGAATCCAAACCCTAGTACCGCTATCCTAGTAATGAGTCATTGTCCGTTCTAATAATACCTGAAACACCGGCAAACCCAAGTACCGGCGACGCGTAAGTGTCCATGACTAATAACGGCTTACTATCATAGTCATAACCAAATAGTAAGCGTCCCGAACTCCGAGACCTCGTAAACGTGATGATAAGTAGTCCGCGCGATGTCAAACCGTGACATTACCCCTTTTTCAGGCAGAACGTCCGCGTTCGAAAACCCAAGGAATAATAGTCGCACCTCGATTAATAGAAACCTCCTGGTCCATAATCCTCTGCAGTGCATTGGCCGCTTCTAATCGTCGCGTACACTTCCTGACTTCATTACCGACTACATACTGCTCGTTTTCCAGAGCAGTGATGCGTTCCGATAATTCGGAGTACCGACTAGTAACAGCTCGGTATCGAAGGACCTCCGCCCACAACGACCGATCCAGGATCTGCCCCATGGCCAGGTCGACCCCTTGGCGATCACTGAAATCCTGTCGTAAGTACCGCAGTTGGGTATGCGTGTACTGGCGGTCGTCATCCTCGGCATCGAGATCAGGAGCAGCGTGTACTTCACCTTGTTGAATCTCCCCCCCTTTCTTCATGCACCCGTATACAATCGGGTTGTTGCCAGGCATCATGTGAATGTACTTGGCGACAGTGATGTGACCATTCTCGGTCATGCGAAAGTTGATGAATCTGGGAGGGATATTCAGTTCGAAGCCATCGGGGGCGTCAGCCTTGTCCCGAGCGCGCTGTTGGTCAGCTGGCACCCCGCCTCCTCGGTAGTCAGGGAAGCAAGGACTCTCTTTTGATGCTCCCATACCAGCTCTTCTTCCTCGCCTCGTCCTCCTCGGCACAAGTGGTACCCCTTCATCCTGGGATTCCGATACTTGGCGGGGATCTTGGTTTTCTTTGTCAGACCCCGACTCGTGAGCTCGGAGGGTGGCACGGATGTGAATACCCCAGGACGTCGCGGGGTCCATGATGACGTTGGTAGGGGGGTCGACATTAATATATCGAGGCGTTGGCGGTGGAGGGATGCGGACGGGGTTGTTGTTACATGTGCAATTGTAAATGAGTTGTCCACAGTCGTAGTGGATGTGGGAGTCGGTGTCGTCAGGATGGCCTGGACATGACAGGGCGGTTTGCTTACAACTTCCACAAACTCTGTCCACGTTACTGGGGTCGGAGCCGCTTGGAATCTTGATAAGCGTCTGTGGAATAATGAGGTTCTCGACGCGAGTAGGAGCTCCCTCTTCCATGCTCGATGGGTCTTCCTCCAGTCCTCCAGCGTCATGTCCGCATACATCAGGGGTTTCGGGGATGACGTCCCCGGGTCCGATGCATTGAAAGGCGGCGGCGACTTCGGCATAAGTAGGTTGGGTAATGGTGGGAAGATGGTAAGAGGTTTGAGAAGTAGTGGAAGTAGCAGTGGGGGAAGTGGTCATTGTTCGACGAAGGAAGAACTGATGTGCTTCATCCAGGGAATGACCTGTCTTTATACGTGAGGGAGTAGGATTCAGAGTCCGTTTAAACTCAGCTAAGGCGTCAGGGGCATGTACGTCAGTGGCGTTGACCCACTGTGACTCCGAGTCTGGGTATCCCTTCCATTTGATAAGGAATTGTTTGTGCCTTGTTCTGCCGAATTGCCGTTGGTCTAGAATCTTCTCAATTTCATATTCTTCTTCGCCATCGATTAATTCAGGGGGAGGTCTTGGGAAATTTGGTCC
The DNA here is from genome assembly GCA_015025155.1 of Lactarius quietus. NCBI lineage: Eukaryota > Fungi > Basidiomycota > Agaricomycetes > Russulales > Russulaceae > Lactarius > Lactarius quietus. Next base: position 16,764 of record WITN01000735.1, on the reverse strand, counting down.
ATGAAAGGAAGTCTCTCGATAAGGGGTGAGAAGATCGATGTGAAATACGTCATGAATGCTCCACTTGGTGGGTAATTCCAATCGATAGTTGACAGGGGACATCACCTGGATGATCTGGAAAGGTCCATGTCGTTTGGGCGCAAGCTTGGCGCTTGGCTGATGTGTTCTCAAGTGACGCCCTTCCAGCCATACATGATCCCCTATTTGGAACTTGGGCGTATCTTTATGTGATACCCATGACTTCTGGGCTTTGATAATTTGTTTTTGAGCGTGTTCCCGTGCTTGTTTGAACTGATCAAGGCGTAACGCCACTTGCGGCATGGGACTGGGCGCTGAATTCCAATCAGCACGAGGATTATGTCCCATCAATAAGAAGAATGGAGACTGCCCCGTGGCTTCATTAGGCCAATTGTTATGCGTGAATTCTGCTATTGGAAGATAAAGATTCCAATTGTCTTGTCGTTCATTTACCCAAAATCGGAGATACTGTTCGAGCCATTGATTGGTTCGTTCCGATTGTCCATCCGTACGCGGATGATATGCCGTGGAAATGTTCTGTTTGATCCCAAGTTGTTTGCATAATTCCCTTGTGAACTTGGACGCAAATCTGGGATCTCTGTCGCTAATGATTTTGCTCGGTAATCCATACCGCATGAACACATGTTTGATGTATAGTGCTGCTGTTTCTTCCACATCGATCTCTTCATTACAAGGGATGAACACAGATGCCTTGGTACAGTCATGGTCCGTGACCGTAAGGATTGAATCATAGCCCTGTGCGACAGGTAGTTTAGTGATGAAATCAAGAGCGATAGTCTCGAAGGGCATAGCTTCCGGTTTAGGGTATATGGGTTGTAGTGAAGCCCTAATAGGGCGATTGTTGATTTTATGTTGTTGGCATTCCGCGCAACCTCTAACATACGCCAATACCTCTTGTCGTATTGTTGGCCACCAATAGTATCGTTCTACTATTTTGCCGGTTTTACTGATCCCTGGATGACCATGTACTGGGGTATCGTGATGAGCGGCAATAATTGACTTTCGCTCTTCACTTCCCTTGGTAACCACTCTTCTGCCTTCTTTATACCATACCCCGTTGATCTTTTTCAACTTGTGTGGATCTATCCAAGGTTTGATAGTGTCTTCGTTTTGTTCGTCTTTGGTCGACCTCATTTCTTCTACCGTGATCGTTGCAATAGACGGCTTTGGCATTCCTGTACGGTGTTGTAACGTTTCTACCAAACGTTGTTCCGACTTGGAACTCTTGATGGCCTTGAATCAAATAACAGACCGACGGCAGTTGAAGAACAATGGTCGAACACGAAAGACAAACCAAAGACAATGGCTTTGCCTTGAACTGGAGGAATACAACAGGGATCTTCAAGAGATGAGAGGACAGATCACACAAGGATCAACAAGATGAGAGGAACAGGCACTAATAGCCAACACTTCAATTGTGCTAGGAAGTATACTCAAGGTAGACTTTAAGACAACGAAGATAAGGTCTCGTCTATCAAGACAGAGCACCTTATATACACAACAGGGCTGACTCCTAAACTGAGTCCCAAGTAATAACAGGTATCGTACCATATCGTATCGTCCAATCAGCTATCAGGGATAAACGACCCAAGCTATCATCCAATCAATGAACAGGGATAAGCCCATACAGTACATGAGGCAGAAGGCCCCACTATGAGTCAGAGATAACACTATGTGACTCACTATCGTCCAATCATCGTCCGGCGCAACATCAGCGCATGATAAGTACAGCCATCAGGCAACATCAGAATGTTCCAATCAGAAAGAACTTAAACAGGACAGAGCCTAACCATGTTGGGAATCCCGCATCCAACTATACCCTCTCAGGAATTATATCTCGACCTGAGGTAACCGCTGTTCCCCCGTGACTTATCCTTTAGACCAGATCCACGTGGTCTGGGGGTTGCTGATCACGTGATTAATCACGTGACTCAGACTTACACATTCCTAAACGAATGACATCGCCAGTGTTGTTGTCCACAATGAAATGATCTTCAGTACTCAACATTCGCGCGACCTCATATGTTTCATCTGCATCCATCTGCAGCGTATCTTCATCCTCTTCTTCAGTGAACCGCACTTCAGGGGGGTCTGCAGCCCTTACAGGCAATGCGAATCGTACTTTCATCGGCTTGGTGACACTACTGGCCATGACACGTGATCCGCACGTGACAGGCGTGGTCGCAGGATCGTCTGTTTGGTAACCTTGTCGAAGCTTCCTCGTCAAATACCTTGCGATATGCTTCGTATTGCGGTGGTAATACGGCATTTTTCTCTTCCTTGGGTTTTGCCGCGATGGCGTGTTCGATTGCGGGGATTAACACTCTTCGCCCACGCATTTCTTCTTCTTCTAGTTGTTGTTCGATATTCTTTGTTAAGAGATGAGCTAGTACATCTCTTCGGTTATTTGCGTTGACTGTTTTGACGATGACGGGAAGATGACTTCGGTCGATTGTCCCTTGTTTCCAATCGAACTGTGGTTCATAAGCCGCTAACCATGGATATCCAAACAATAGGTCTTCTTTTCCTATATTGGTAACCAGGAACCTCATTTCTTTGTCATTTCCGTTCACATTGACGCGGAGAATGACATAGCGAGTTATCTTTCCGGCTTTATTTGTTGTATCGTCGATGTTGTATATTCGTTTTGGTGTGTCTAGTGGTCGTGTTTTTATCCCCATTTGCTGAAGAAAGCATTCGCTCACGAAGTTGTCAGTGGCTCCTGAGTCCACTAGTGCTTTTATCTCGGCCTTGTTGTAACGCGTGTGTAACTGAACTGGAATTCGCATGGATCGATAGCGCATGATATACACAGAGTTACAATGAAGTGCCCTCACCCAGGCCGTCGGGTTCAGGCGTCTGAAAAATCCGTTCCCATCAACTTTTGCAAGATGAGGTCCTTCACATCTTCTCCCTCGCTGGCTACTCCTTTTAGCCAGTCGTTGGCTTTGTCTTCGTCAGTTTTTGGTCCTTCCTCGATACTCCTGATCTGCTGGCGTCTGTTTCTCCTTGGTTGGCGACAGTCTTGGCTGATGTGCCCCATTTTGTCGCAGTTGTAGCAGCGGACTTGGCTAAAGTCTGCTTTATTGTTTCGTTGTCTTTGCAGATACCCTCCTCGCGGAGGGAACGGAGGTCGTGGGGTATTGACGATGTCTTCTGCTCCTGCGAGTCTTCCTCTGACTCGGTCTGCCGATGTGTCCATGGCATCGGGATGTGGTAGTGGGGCGAGTAATTTTGCCAATGCTCCCGTTTGGTTTTTGTTAGCGGGTCCTTTAAACAAATCTAGGTTTCCGCGTACTGTCTGCATGTGGATCCACTTTTGTTGTCTTTTGAGAGCCAATGCTCTCCAATCTTCGTACGTTCAGGGATCGTCATGTTGGTACATTGCTTCATAGAGCGTCCTTGGTAACCCTTTTATGAAGTACTTCAGGGTCTGCTCTGCGTTGATGTCGTAACCTGCGTAGCGAACGAGTTGTTCGAATAGAGCGATGTAATCGTCTATTTTTCCTTCTTTCATCTTGATTCCTGCGTCTAACTGAGCCTGGGCTCTCTCCTTGCTGAGTACATCGGCGAATTGTCGCCGAAAGGCTTGCAGAACATTGTTCCACAGCCTGTTGTCGAACTGGCTGACTCCTCGTGAAACTTCTCGTATTAGCCATTGATTGGCTGACATGACCCAAGCGTTAACCAGGTCTCCTTGAATGTAAGTGAGGAACAACATAGCTTTTTGATACTTGTTCCTCATTGCCGTGTTGCTTGCGTTGACTCCAGCGTAAATTTCCCATTGGAGTATGAAACCCTCAACTTTTGATCGTTCTCCACTGAACAGATTTGGGGGGTTTCCTATGAATTTATCCGTGGTATTGCCGACTCCTTGAGGTGCTCCGGGTGGTCCTCCTCCCATGGGGGGTCCTCCTCCTGGTTGCATTGGCGGTCCTCCGCCTTGATTTTGTTGTCTGTAGACTCTTCCTATCTGCTCGAATGGTCTAGGAGGTGGTTCGTTGTAGTCAAAGTCGAACCCTCCTGGTTGATCTGGCTCATCTGGTCCCATGGCTCGTTGAGCTGCTTGTACATCTTCTGGGTCCATGTTTACAACATGGCCTGTCCGTTCATCGATAACTAATGGCATAGGTTCTTCAACCTGTATTTGAGTGGCCATCCTAATTGGGTCAGGGATGTGTAACGTAGCTGTTTGTGTGATGATTTCTTCTACAGCTGGTTCTTCTTCTTGAATGTAGATAGCTTCTGGCTCGTTCTCTGTTAGTGGAGTTTGAGCTCGTTCACTGGTGTGACTGGTATCAGTCCTTGCTGGCGTTCTATGCTGAAGTTCTGGTGATAGAGGTACTGAGAGCCTCTCTTCTTCTTGGGTTCCGTCGATTACTCCTTGCTCTTCGATGTCACGAGCTTCCGATAGTAGTATGTTGCAATTGAGATCGTCTCCGGCTGGTCTAGCCGCTTCAAAGTATTCGTGTGTTCGGTTCCACCTAAGTTCTACCCAACAGCACCTCCCGTGATGAAAGATGATTGGATGAAATCGTTGTGCAGTAGCTGCCTCGGCGTAGTAGCCAGTGTTGAAGTGCTCTAATGCTCCGCTTCGTCTGTCGTCGGGGATTGTTCTCCAACGGATTCGGTTGATGACGTATCTTGCAGGGGCGTCTCTTTCCCTCGAATTGATTTGGAAGGGTTGAAACTCCCAACCATCTTTGGTTGTGATTGGCGCCATGGCGTGTGAGGAGAGCTTGACTCTAATGTTATGATCGTGGTCTGACTTAGACCCAACACGCGATGGCAAGTAACGTGACTTAGCAACTCGTGTCAACACGCGAAGGTGTGACTTTGTCTTGAGGACTCTTGAAAGAGCCTCCCTAAGAGAGCGATGACTTGAAACGGGATAGGGAAGAACCCGAGTGGATTGAGACAATGATACAAGAGAGTCAAGCTGTCGACTACATCAGTCGACAGCTACCTTATAACCGGTTCTTGACTGTACGCCTTCGTCAGCGATACAGCCACTACTACTAATGCTGGGTAATCGTCCACTAATCCTAACGCCACAACTACTACTACGCTCAGTCATCGTACAGTAAGCCCCTCAGTCATCGTATCGTGACAGTATCAGTAATCATCATAGTAAGAATGTAAAAACGTAAGCTCATCCACGACATCACGCGATCACGTGCCTATACGTCCCATGACTTATGGGTTAGGTCAGATACATACCATGACCCGGGACGTAACACCGGGGACGTCATCCCCGAAACCCCTGATGTATGCGGACACGACGCTGGAGGACTGGAGGAAGACCCATCGAGCATGGAAGAGGGAGCTCCTACTCGCGTCGAGAACCTCATTATTCCACAAACGCTTATCAAGATTCCAAGCGGCTCCGACCCCAGTGACATGGTCAGAGTTTGTGGAAGTTGTAAGCAAACCGCCCTGTCATGTCCAGGCCATCCTGACGACGCCGACTCCCACATCCACTACGACTGTGGACAACTCATTTACAATTGCACATGTAACAACAACCCCGTCCGCATCCCTCCACCACCAACGCCTCGATATATTAACGTCGACCCCCCTACCAACGTCATCATGGACCCTGCGACGTCCTGGGGTATTCACATCCGTGCCACCCTCCGAGCTCACGAGTCGGGGTCTGACAAAGAAAACCAAGATCCCCGCCAAGTATCGGAATCCCAGGATGAAGGGGTACCACTTGTGCCGAGGAGGACGAGGCGAGGAAGAAGAGCTGGTATGGGAGCATCAAAAGAGAGTCCTTGCTTCCCTGACTACCGAGGAGGCGGGGTGCCAGCTGACCAACAGCGCGCTCGGGACAAGGCTGACGCCCCCGATGGCTTCGAACTGAATATCCCTCCCAGATTCATCAACTTTCGCATGACCGAGAATGGTCACATCACTGTCGCCAAGTACATTCACGTGATGCCTGGCAACAACCCGATTGTATACGGGTGCATGAAGAAAGGGGGGGAGATTCAACAAGGTGAAGTACACGCTGCTCCTGATCTCGATGCCGAGGATGACGACCGCCAGTACATGCATACCCAATTGCGGTACTTACGACAGGATTTCGGTGATCGCCACGGGGTCGACCTGGCCATGGGGCAGATCCCGGATCGGTCGTTGTGGGCGGAGGTCCTTCGATACTGAGCTGTTACTAGCCGGTACTCCGAATTATCGGAACGCATCACTGCTCTGGAAAACGAGCAGTATGTAGTCGGTAATGAAGTCAGGAAGTGTACGCGACGGTTGGAAGCGGCCAATGCACTGCAGAGGATTATGGACCAGGAGGTTTCTATTAATCGAGGTGCGACTATTATTCCTTGGGTTTTCGAACGCGGACGTTCTGCCTGAAAAAGGGGTAATGTCACGGTTTGACATCGCGTGGACTACTTATCATCACGTTTACGAGGTCTCGGAAGTTCGGGACGCTTACTACTTGGTTATGACTACGATAGTAAGCCGTTATTAGTCATGGACACTTACGCGTCGCCGGTACTTGGGTTTGCCGGTGTTTCAAGTATTATTAGAACGGACAATGACTCATTACTAGTATAACGGTATTAGGGTTTGGATTCCAAGCTGCGCTTTAAAGCCAGCGAGTACCTGTATAAATATTGTAACGACAAGACCAAGGCTCTTCAGCTTGGTCTTCTTGAATCATCACCATTGTCTCTTCCTCCTCTTCTCTTCGCGTCTTTCCAATCAGTCGATTGAAGCTTATCCTTTGGGATACCCTAGTGTCTATCGAAGTGACCTAGTGGCAGTGCAACTTAGCTAAGTTGCCCGTGATTTCCAACATTCATCCATACGCTCGAGTATCACGTCACAGACCGGTTCAAGTCGAACCAGCGTTAGGTGATAACGCTACATGTAGCATTCTCACCAGATGGCCTGTACATTGCATCATGCTCAGCTGATCAAACAATTCATGTGTGGAAGGCCATAACAGGAGAGACAGTGGCTGGCCCATTTACTGGACACACTGATTTGGTGTGATCTGTTGCATTCTCTCCAGATGGCCAACACATTGTCTCAGGCTCCTATGATAAAACAATTCATGTGTGGGATGCCATGACAGGAGAGACAGTAGTGGGCCCAGTTACTGGTCACACTAAAGATGTCAACTCTGTAGCATTCTCACCAGATGGCAAGCACATTGTCTCTGGCTCTGATGATCAAACAATTCTTGTGTGGGATGCCAAAACAGGAGAGACAGTGGCAGGCCCATTTACTGGCCACACAAATATAATCAATTCTGTTGCATTTTCACCAAATGGCCAGTACATTGCCTCAGGCTCAATAGATCAAACAATCTGTGTGTGGAATGCCTCTACATGTAACGTCCCGGGTCATAGTAAGTATCTGACCTAACCCATAAGCGATGGGACGTGTTACTAGGAATCTCTTATCTCTTATCTCTTGACTGATGACCCGCTTACTGTATGTTCGCTGACGGATGATGATGACTCGCTTACTGTACGATACGATGACCAACGGCTTACTGACGGATTACGATGTGATGACTGATAGCTCGTAGTAGGATGACTGTATAACCGTGGACGATTACCAGCAGATTAGTAGTAGTGGCGGTCTCGCTGACGAAGGCGGATCGCGCTAGTAGGTTATAAGGAAGCTATCGACTGTTGTAGTCGATAGCTTGGATTTCTTGTACACTTCTCGACTTGTTATCCAAAAAGCCAAGTTCCTCTCCTCATCTCTCGTCCTTTGGGGCCGCGTATCAAGATAAGCAAAGTATCAACTCCGCCTTCGCGCGTTGAGACGACACTCAGTCTTTGTACTTGAGTAAGACTACTGCTGAGTCACCGCGTTCACTCTACGTTGCCTAAGTCAGGCTCATGTGCTGCTCGCACGTAACACTACAGGAGAGAAAGTGATGGGCCCATTTATTGGGCATGCAGATGAAGTCATCTGTGTGGCATTCTCACCAGATAGTAAACACATTGTCTCCAGCTCAAAGGATCACACAATTCGTTTGTGGAACATCTCAGAAAAAGGAATAGTGGGTTGCTCAGATGCCAGACACATGGAATTGGTGGATCCAAGAAAAGTCTCCCCAGATTACCAGCACATCATATCACCAGAACCAGTATCAATTTCCACGGTAAATGCTGAGGCAGGAAGTATAGTAACCAAATTGGCAAGAAAAGGTTACTTTACTGACCAGTCTGTTATCAATGACGAGGGTTGGATATGTGGTAGTACTGGTGAACTCTTAATGTGGATCCCGCTAATACACAGAGTAAATCTTCACCGCCCAAGTAATGTGTGGGTTGCCGGAAAGCACGAGACTCGTTTGGATCTTTCTAGTTTTGTACATGGATACAGTTGGGTTACTTGTATTGATACCACCACGACAGTACCCCCGTAGTTTAGTAGTCTAGAGTGACATCAAATGTGCGGAATACAGGCCTGTTTAGATTGGTATCGACTAGACAGTTCGAACAGCAGTCTTCGAGAATCACTAACTTCGCCCGCGTGCCGCATTTACTGGGGCGCCGGGCTGGAAGGGGACCAACGTGTGGTTGGATTAGCATTGGCATTGCTGATGGCACCCTAGTTTGTGTGCATACTGTACCAAAAGCAGCTGCCGACAAACAAACAAGTAAGCAATCGACATAGAAATTGAAAAGAAGCACGACAAGCCTCTGGTCGGTGGGGTAGGTCAATGTAGTACCCGGGGCGAGTCGCATCGGTGGTCGGCCCCATTTTGGAGTAAGCTGAGAAAGGTCCGAAAACGTGAGTGTTATGATAACTACAGTCCAGCAGGGGAACAAACGTGTACTCCTTTTCCGAACCAGTTAAAGAAAGACTTGGCTGGAAATTTGGAGGTACGCATAGTGGAGTACGCTACTGAAATCGCACGAGGGGCATCTTCTCCTCATCGCTCAGTGCTAGCATACATGTTCTGGCCGTCGAATAGTGGCAGCGGCGGCCTAGCACTAGCCATGACTGCTGGGGATATTGCACCTGTGCTTACGTTGCCGCTATCCGATGCCAAGCCGCTGCTGCAGCCGGCGTCGTCGGGTGAGTGGGATATCATTTCGTCTGGCGAGGTTTCGGGGTTTTCTTCCTGGCGTATCCCCGGTAGAGCTAGTAGAGCATGGATCATTGGTGTTGGTAGCATGCATGGAAAGGAAAGCAGTGATGGGAGCGGCGGTGGAAGAGGCAGAGAAGTTGAAGGAAGACGAGAGGATGTAGAACCTGTTGCCTGAGTGCGCGATGAGGTTGACGTAGTACAGCAGGAGGACCTCCGAGTGCAGGCGAAGCGCCAGTCAATGGCAATGAAGAAGGTGCCTTCGAGGCAGGCGATCTCCGTGGCAGCGAGATAGCTGACGCACGCGCAGTGCGCGTAGTGAAGAACACATTGTCGTGTGACTTGGAAGAGAGTGTGACTGCGTAGATGATGAAGCGGTGCACAATCAGGGAGGATATCATGAAGGTCGGTTCACACGCAGATCTAGTCGATGTAACGTAGCACGAGTAGGCATGCCTCCCGTTGTCTTTCTGCAACGTGGATAACTGATTGTAATTTTGTCTCTTTTTGTCCGATAGAGTGAGTGATGGTGGGAAGAAATGGAGAAGGACACACCTCGAGATTGGTGAAACACAGGATATGCCGGGGAGGTAGATGCATACGGTATGCTCGCAGGGTGGAAGCGCAATATGCTCTCTCTGAGTAAAGTGAGTGAATGTGCATCAGCGGATAATGAAGGTACACGCCTATATGCGCACAGCGCGTGCCATGAACAATCGCAAAATGAATATGGGAAGGCCGAGCTAAAAATGGAAAGGCAAAAAAGAGATAAAGCAAATCGCCGTGTGTTGACGGACTGGCCAGGAGGAAGGTAAGCTCGCGTTGTGTCGGGACCCAGCTAACCCAGAGATAGGGTTAGGGGCATAGCGGATACGATCACCGTCGGGCCGCCCACGCCGTCGCCCGAACTAACAACACAAGCCGTCTTTGGCTGAGCTCACTCGAAACGCATCCGTCCTATCTTCCTTCTCATCTAGCTCCACCACTTCCCTAGTTCTCCCTGTTCGTCCCCGCCCAACACGGACATTCTCTTCACCCCGCTCCAGGAGTCCCAGAGGTCCGCTCACCCTCAAAGCGTCTCAACCGCCCGCATATCTCATACGAGAGCTCGGCATCGCGGAACAACCTCTCGATTAACCTGCCAATCGCTCTCGCGCCGACTCAAAGTCCAAGTCTCGTAACAGTTCTGCGAATGGGCGTCTCAGCACAGACGATTTAGAATTCGGCGACTTGGGGAAGGATCTTACTCCACTGTGCGCTTCCTATCTTTATTTGTTAATCCATATCGCATTGCCTTGCTCACATACCACCGACCACAGGTGATGCAAGGTACACACCGGGCAACGAGACAAGAGTATGCCTTCAAGGTGCTCGACAAGGGTCACATCAAGCGCAACAACAAGCTCAACACCGCTATTGCTGAGAAAATTCCCCTGGTCCGTCTTGGCTCTGGCCATCCAGGCATTGTACGTTTACATTGGGCTTTCCGAGATGACTGGAGTCTATGTGAGTCACCACTTTCTCTCACCCCATCAAATGGTAGCCACCCACCGCGACTGCGGTCCTTTGGCTCTGGCCGAAGATTTCTTCATTGCCGACCGTGTGGCCCGAGGGTTGCCTCCTCGCTTCCCCCACCCACCCTAGGTTGCTGCAGCGGCATTGTCCCCTTACGTTCCATTGTGCAACATGCCCCTTCTGCGACGAACGGTGATCCGATCGCCATGACTCCGTGCTAAAACGGAATGTTCATGTCGCTTCGGCGCCATGCGGTGGTTCACCTTTCGCAAGGTGTCCGCGGATTCTCGTATACGTGCCGTTGGAGCCCCGCATTCCCTCTACTCGACGAGGGTTCTGAGTAGCTCGCTGACACCATGCTCAGACTTTCTCCTCGACCTCGCACGCGACGGCGAACTCCAAAGTCAGATCTCGCGTATGGGCTCCCTGTCAACGGCATGCGCGCGATAATATACTGCCCAAGTTGTCGATGCCCTCGATTACATGCACTTACGTGGCGTCATTCACCGGTTCGCACGTGTCGCGCCCTTTCCTACCTCCACTTTGCTGATCCAGTTGCCAGCGATCTCATACCGGAAAACTTTCTGCTGGATGATAAATTTCGAATCAAAGTTACGGACTTTGGAGCTGGGAAATTGATCGATGTACCACGTTCGTTTTCTTCTTCATTTCTGCCAAGCGAAAAGGTCTCATGTTATTTCTAGCCGAGCGTGCGACCAAGACATTCGTCGGTACCGCACAATAAGTCTCTCCCGAGTTGCTTGAGGCAAACGAGACGAGCAACAGGTATAACAGATCTAATCACTGGATTTCTCGTTCGCAGTCTTGCTGATGCTGCTTGTGAATCAGTTCGGACTTATGGGCACTGGGTTACATGTTATAACAAATGATCGTTGGTCGATTCGCGTTCCGAGGGTTGTCCGGATATTTGACATGGCAAAAGATCAAGCAGCTCGACTATACTTTTCCTGAAGGCTTCGATCCAGAAGCTGCCGACCTCGTGCGGCGCCTCCTGGTACGCTTCACAGTCCCTGAATTTCATCGTCAGAGTGCGCTCATGATTGCTGGCATAGACACGTGACCCACTGGAACGACTAGGTGCGGGTCTGGCCGGGAGCACTTATTCGATGGAGGAACTGCGCGCGCGTCCATTATTTGCACCCATTCGCTAGGATACTCTCTGGGACGAGCCTGCACCGCAACTCAAGACGGACCTCGTACGACGCGAGCCGGCGCCCGCTGATGAATGGGACAATATGGGCGCTACTTGGGATGAACTGGTCGGCCCGGACGGGAGCGATGATGAAGACGAAGATGACGGTAGCTCGGAGGGCCCACATGCGCATGCGCACGTGCGTATACGAGCACCCGGGGATGACGGGATCGAGTGGGCCCCCAACGCGCAAACATACCTGTCACCATCGGCCATACCACCAGAAGAAATAGGGCCGCACGGGGAAACCCCAGATTACGCGCGCGAAGCACTTCCCCTACTTGGGGCTATCAACAGTATAGACGCCGTGGACGGCACGATGTCCGCCGGCGGGGATGCTGAAGATGCACGTGGCGAGCACACGGTCGGTGCTGCTGTCAGTGGGACTCATGAGATACAGAATGCTCTGCCTGGGATTAACGGGGTGTCGAAGAATACAGGTCCGGGCGCGGGCGCGATCGCGGACAGCGCGGCTACTGACGAAGCTACTGACTCTGGCGTTTGTCCTGGCCCTGGTCATGGTCCTGGTCCCGGCCTGGGGAAAGACAAGGACGAGGAAGAGGCAAGCCAGGTGAGTTCGACCACGGAGGTAGGAGACGCAGAGGGCGCAGCGGCTCTGGGCGAGGAACCGCCGCAGTCTAGCGCGCCTCTGGGCGTGCCGCGTGTGGTGAGGGATTCGTACGCTACTAGCTCGTCGGACGGTAGCCCTGTTGAGAAGCTCAGCGCCGAGCTCGAGGCGATGGGGACCCACCGCGGCGGGCTCCTCACGCGCGACACACTTCCGGCCACATCCGTCGAGGCGGTAGACTGGTACGCCGCCCCTTCCTTTTCCCAGGTGCCAAGCCTACGTTTCGCTTGTTGTTCAAGGCATCGGCGCAGGCCGCAGGCGAGAACATATTGTTCCACGCGCCGGTCGGGGAAACGGTGCTGAAACGGCGCACGTCGCGTCTCCTGCCGCCGTTGCCTGTCGCGTAGTGCAAGCCGAAGGTGCGCGAACTCGCGCTTAACCAACCATCGCCTACTCTGCCTCAAGCCGCTCAAGAACGGACGTGGCGTCGGTATCAAAGCCGAGTTTGGGCTGCGCGAAGCCCAGGCGCCAGCGACGGGTCGTGAGAAGCGCCCGTGGGACGACGAGGTGCGCGGGATGATCACAGGTGTCGAGCGCAAGAGCGCCAAGGAGTTCTTCGTGATGACCGTGCGTGTTCTTCCCCCTGCGGACGCGTGTATGCTGACTGTCAGTGGGTGCGAACAGACGGGCAAGTCGCGTTTTTTATTGTCGAGAGCGAAGCTGCTGCAGATGCGTGGGTGCGCCGTATAGCAGAGGCACTGCAACAGCACAGCACGCAGAACCGCGAGCGCAAGCAGTCGTCGAATAATAATAACAATGTCAGCGCTATACCACGCACATAACTTATCCTCGTTTTTATATGGTAGCTCTCTCCTCTCCAGTGTTCTCCTCGGTGGATCTCAAACTCGTTGTCCTTCGCTTCTCGCTCTTCGATAGTCGTTCCCGTCAATGTTACTACTACTACCACTACACAATCACCGGCAGCGCACAGCCGCACTCGCACACCGTCGGCGCAGTCAACGCCCACAAGGTCATCCTCCACTGTGACCGAACCCGCAGCGATTCCGCCACCATCTCTCCTCTCCTTATTACCCCCGCTTTATTTCTCTTCAATCCCAAGACGAATGCGGCAAGCAAGTAAAGGCGCAAACTCTGTACATGAATAGTGGGACGTAATTTCGTTTAACTTATGGTTCTCTTTTTCTTTTTGGTGTTTAAGCTTGCAATCAGGAGGTCGAGGTTGCTTGGTTTGTTTGTCATCAATTGCCGCCTGAAGTTTTTTCTCGTGGACCTGGTTTTTGTTATATCGCGCACGAAGTGAAATGTTTCCGGTTAAGAGTGACTATTTATTGTTGCTGCATTTTTTTTCGTTTCTCTTTTCAATACCATTCATCCATCCATAATCCGATCGGTAGGTCTCAGTAAGAGGGCAATCGAATTGACGGTACGTGTTAAAGCTAACCAAAAACAAAGACACTTTTTGAGATTTCGGTCTTGGAGCTATCTAACCGGGAGGCGGCAAGTTAGCATCGACAGAGTCACCTTTGCTAGCGTCGTCTTCCTCAGTCAACCCAGCGATCGGAATACGCGGCATAGCTATTAGCCCTACCATCAATCCAATCCAATCAGCACACTACAAACGCAAAGGCAACTCGCGAGGAAAAAACGCACCAACACGCGCAGATTCGATGATCCCATAAGGCTTGACGAGTGCCAAGAACGCCTCCACGTGCGTCGTCTTTCCCGCAATCTCCACAACGACGCTATGATCGCTCACATCTACGATCCGCGCACCAAATTGGTTCGCCAGCGTATGCAGCGAGCGCAAATGCTGATGACGCGCCTCGCTCGGCGTCAGCGGCTTCCCCCCTCCGTCTACGCCTTCTTCTATGGACGGGGCGGGGGCGGGGGCGGGCGGGCGTGTGGTCTCCTCGAAGTGACGTGTGAGCGCATTACGCGGTCGAGCTTGGTCTGCTCGGCGTGGGCGCGGTTCATGTGAGGGCCCGCCTATTAGTTGGTCATCGAGGCATTCAGGCCTGAGAATGGTCACTTTGACGAGGAGGAGTTCGCGTGAGATCATGCGTGTTTCCGTGTAGTCCAAGACTGCCCATACTGGCACCGACGGGGGGGTCATTAAAGGTTTAAGAAGGATGGAGTGGGGGAGATGGGAACGCACGCGGTCTTCGAGCTGTCGACGGGATTGCTCGACGACACCGTCTTGCCCGCTGATTGCAATACACATACGACTGAGGTCACGTATCTCGGTGCGGCAGACGACGAGCGAGTCGATGTTGAATCTGCGGCCTGCGAGGATACCAGATACGCGCGATAGCACACCAGGCTCGTTCTGAACGAGACAGTTGAGCACATGCCTGGATTGTTCGTTAGCGCTCGCAATGAAAAAAAAAACGTTAGCCAGGTATGAAACAAGCATGGCTCACTTTTTGAACGGCTGTAAGCCGGGTGGAGGCGTGTTGTAGAGCATGTTCGTCACGGCCTCCTATGCAGACCGGGACCGTGGAACATCCATCTTCGGGAGAGGCGGGGGCCACACCTTATGCGACGTCTTGTAGTTGAGCGCGGACGTCGAGTCGTCGATCGGAGGCGGGCGCTTGGGAGGAGTCCCATTAGACAGGATGCGCGCCGTCGTAGACAGCCGGCGCGTCGTAAAGAGGGTTTTTGAGACTACGAGAGCCCGAGCAGGGAGCATTTTTTCAAGCAATTTTGTGTCCGATGCGAGGAGGAGTGACACAACTTGTCGGGTTTACCAAATTTGTGGACACGTGATCGACGTCTGCAACTCTCACACAGTGATATATTAGGACATGCCAAGGCGTGGTTTCCTAGACGCTCTAACTTTACGCTCACTCGCACACTCCAAAACGTTGTTATATCCAGTATGGCCGATGTTGGACACCTTAAAGTGTCTTCGAATCCGTGCGTAAATGGCTATTGACCTGCATTTCATCATATTGACCCAGCCACAGCCCGGGTCTTTCCCCACCGCAAAACCTAGGAACAGGGTAGGTTCATCTCTTCTCTGATATAGCAACGCTCACTGAAGAACGCGATCGTCCTTGATCAGCACTCAAATCGCCGAATCGCAGGGAAGACCATCCCAGCTTCGCGTTCAGGTGACCGGTATGTACTTGGATCTTAACTCGCCGATCCCTCGATAAGCATTAAATATCCATACCAGTCCTCCGAGCGCAAAACATTCCCTGCATCAAGAATCTATTTGGCCTCAAGTTATTTGTTTCTGTGGCCAGTCAGGAGATACGAAAGAAGACATCGAGCGTCGCAGCTAAAGGATCGACGGTTCAGTGGAACGAGAACCTTGATGCCTTGTAAGGCAGACCTTTTTTAATTCATCTTTCTTGGCTGATAGTTCCACTCAGCGTTGTAGAACCAGCCCCCCGTTTCGTGCTGCATCTTTATGCGGAGCGATTCGCACGCCGTGATGTCCTTATTGGAACTTATGAGATGACAACTGTCCAATCTCAAACCAGTTCGTTTCTTCTCAAAAGCCTCATTTGATCGACTAGCTGAAATGACTCGAATGTAGACGCCCCATTTGTCCTCGCCAACGGCAACAGACGGGCTGGACAGTCTAACCCGCCAGTTACTCTCTACTTGACGGTCTCGGTGTCACCGAACAGCGCTTCCAATCCCATCTTGCCCATCGACGCTATCAATATTCAATCGACCGAAATCAACGAGACACCTCCTACAGAGGCTACGTCCTCTATAGCGCAGGACTCCACGAACACCACTCGATCCACTAACCCCGGCCCAGAAACATACTCTCCACCAACGGATCGCCTTCTCAACGTACTTATCCCTGCGGGGATAACATCTGCAGTGGATGCTCTTCAAATCGCCGACGAGGCTATGATGGCACTTAATCTGTACGATACATGGGAAGGCGCTCTCGAGAGGATCAAGTGGGTGATGGATATCGTGAGCCCGGTTGCAGAAGTAAGTTACGATATCCGTTCGCCAATCCTTGACTGACGCGAATTGGTACTTCAGCTGAGTCCGTATGCGAAGATGGCATATGGTCTAATTTTTGCGGTCCCTAAGGTGACCTTTCTACGCTATTGTCGAATCGAAATACTGATGTTTATTGAATACCTAGACCCTCCTAGAGCAGTTTCAACGTGATGGCAATATCCAAACCTTACTTGAAGCTATGCGCGATGCGTTTGATTTCACAAACCAGGAAGACACTTTCAAGGCTATCGAGCGTGTTCCTAGGCAGGCACAAATTCTTACGCTCATGTTGCAGCATGTCTGTAGCTGCTGTGACTTTATTCAATCGTATGCGAAGGATTCGAAATTTTGTACGTGCAT
>WITN01000734.1:0-44215 GCA_015025155.1 Lactarius quietus | reverse complement strand
GCCGTGGACTTTCACCTTGTTGGAATCTCCTCCTTTCCTCATACATCCGTATAACGATGGGGTTGTTGCCAGGCATCACATGGATGTAACTTGGCGACAGTGAGATGACCATTCCTCGTCATGTGGAAGTTAATGAACTAGGAGGAATGTTTCAGTTCAAACCCGTCGGGGGCGTCAGCCTTGTCCTGAGCGTGCTGTTGGTCAGCTGGAACTCCGCCTCCTCAGTAGTCAGGGAAGCAAGGGCTTTCTTTTGCTGCTCCCACACCAGCTCTTCTTCCTCGCCTCGTCCTCCTCGGCACAAGTGGTATCCCTTCATCCTGGATTCCGATACTTGGCGGGGATCTTGGTTTTCTTTGTCCGACTCGGGCTCCCGAGCTCGGAGGGTGGCACGGATGTGAATACCCCAGGACGTCGCGGGGTCCATGATGACGTTGGTAGGGGGGTCGACGTTAATATATCGAGGCGTTGGCGGTGGAGGGATTTTGACGGGGTCGTTGTTACATGTACAGTTGTAGATGAGTTGTCCGCAATCGTAGTGGATGTGGGAGTCGTCGGCGTCAGAATGGCCTGGACATGACAGGGCGGTTTGCTTACAACTTCCACAAACTCTGACCACGTCACTGAGGTCGGAGCCGCTTGGAACCTTGATAAGCGTTTGTGGAACAATGAGGTTCTCGATGCGAGTAGGAGCTCCCTCCTCCACCTCCGATGAGTCTTCCTCCAATCCTCCAGCGTCGTGTCCGCATACATCAGGGGTTTCGGGGATGAAATCCCCAGGTCCGATGCATCGAAAGGCGGCGGCGACTTCGGCATAAGTAGGTTGAGTAACAGTGGGAAGATGGTAAGATGTTTGTGAAGTGTGGAAGCAGCAGTAGGGGAAGTGGTCATTGTTCGACGAAGGAAGAACTGATGTGCTTCATCCAGTGAATGGCCTGTCTTTATACGTGAGGGAGTAGAATTCAGAGTCCGTTTGAACTCAGCTAAGGCGTCAGGGGCATGTACGTCAGTGGCGTTGACCCACTGCGACTCCGAGTCTGGGTACCCCTTCCATTTGATAAGGAATTGTTTGCGCCTTGTTCTGCCGAATTGCCGTTGGTCTAGAATCTTCTCAATTTCGTATTCCTCTTCGCCATCGATTAATTCAGGGGGAGGTCTTGGGAAATTTGGTCCATGAAAGGAAGTCTCACGATAGGGGGTGAGAAGATCGATGTGAAACACGTCATGAATGCTCCACTTGGTGGGTAATTCCAATCGATAGTTAACAGGGGACATCACCTGGACGATCTGGAAGGGTCCATGTCGTTTGGGCGCAAGCTTGGCGCTTGGCTGATGAGTCCTCAGGTGACGCCCTTCTAGCCATACACGATCCCCTATTTGGAACTTGGGCGTATCTTTATGTGATACCCATGACTTCTGGGCTTTGATAATTTGTTTTTGAGCATGTTCCCGTGCCTGTTTGAACTGATCAAGGCGCAACGCCACTTGCGGCATAGGACTGGGCGTTGAGTTCCAATCAGCACGAGGATTATGCCCCATCAATAGGAAGAATGGAGACTGCCCTGTGGCTTCGTTAGGCCAATTGTTATGCATAAACTCTGCTATTGGAAGATAAAGATTCCAATTGTCTTGTCGTTCATTTAACCAAAAGCGGAGATATTGTTCGAGCCATTGGTTAGTTCGTTCTGACTGTCCGTCTGTATGAGGGTGGTATGCGGTGGAGATGTTCTGGTTTATCCCAAGTTGTTTGCATAGTTCTCTTGTAAACTTGGATGCAAATCTGGGATCTCTGTCGCTAATGATCTTGTTTGGTAGTCCATACCGCATGAACACATGTTTGATGTACAACGCTGCCGTTTCTTCTGCGTTGATCTCCTCATTACAAGGAATGAACACGGATGCCTTGGTACAGTCATGATCCGTGACTGTAAGGATCGAATCGTAACCCTGTGCAATGGGTAATTTAGTGATGAAATCGAGAGCGATAGTCTCGAAGGGCATAGCTTCCGGTTTAGGAAATATAGGTTGTAGTGAAGCCCTAATAGGGCGATTATTGATTTTGTGTCGTTGGCATTCCGCGCAGCCTCTAACATACGCCAATACATCTTGTCGTATTGTTGGCCACCAATAGTATCGTTCTACTATTTTGCCAGTTTTGCTGATCCCTGGGTGACCATGTACTGGGGTATCGTGATGAGCAGCGATAATTGACTTTCGCTCTTCACTTCCCTTGGTAATTACTCTTCTGCCTTCTTTATACCATACCCCATTGATCCTTTTCAATTTGTGTGGATCTACCCAAGGTTTGATAACGTCTTTGTTTTGTTCGTCTTTGTGGTTGGTTGACCCCATTTCCTCTACTGTGATTGTTGCAAACGACTGGTTAGGCATTCCTGTACGGTGTGTGTTGCTGGCTCGTATGAATATTTTATCAGGTAACACCGTGACGTTTTCATTGTCTTGTTCCCTGTGATCATAGTCGGGTCGTCTTGACAACGCATCTGCTTGTCCGTTTGCAGTCCCCTTTATATGGTGAATTTCGAGATCGTATTCCGATAATTCCAGTACTTCCCTTGCGACCCGTCGACTGATCTTTTGTGGTTCTCTCCAATACCGCAAATTCATGTGATCTGAGAATACTTTGATTTTATGGGGTGATCCCGCTAGTAAAGGCCTCCAGTGCCGTAGAGCTTTAACTATTGCCAATAGTTCAAGGTCGTAGATGTCGTAATTTCGTTCTGCTGTGTTAAGAGTTGCAGAGTAATAGCCTATAGGATGTCTTTTGCCATCAGTTTTCTTTTGGAGTAACACCGCTCCCACCGCAAAACCTGATGCATCTACTTCTAATTTGAATTGATCCTTCAGTACCGGGTGTGCCAATACAAGTTCACTTGTAACCCGTCTCTTCAATACTTCGAATGCTTGTTGTTCCGTTGAGCCCCATTGCCATTCCGTTGTTTTCTTCGTGAGATTGTTCAGTGGTTTGGCAATTGATGCAAATCCTCTTATGAATAGATGGTAAAAATTGCAAAAACCCAAAAAAGATCGTACGTCCTTCACTTTAGTTGGCGTTGGCCAATTTTTAATGCCCGCGATCTTTATAGGGTCCATACGTGTTACCCCTTTTTCAAGGATTACCCCCAGGTAATCAAGAGACGTCGAATGAAAAGTGCACTTCTCCGGTTTGAAGAATAGGTCGTACTTCGCAGCTACTGTTAATACATCCCAAACTGCGTTGACATGATCAGCAATATTTGTTTGGGTAGCGATACCGATATCGTCCATATAAACCCGAATAGTGGTCCCTTTTGCGTCATGTTTCGCAATCGTGTCCCGATATATGTGATTCATCATAGTTTGGAATGTGGCAGGGGAAATTGTCAATCCGAAGAACATTACGGTGGGTTTGAAAAGTCCATATGGCGTTTTAAACGCCGCTTTATGTTCGTCGCCTGCCTTGATGCGGATATTGTTGTATCCCCACCATATGTCGAGTTTAGTGTATATGTGTGCACCGCTAAGGTCTTTGATGAGGGTTTGAATCAATGGCAGTGGGTAATTGTTGCGGATTGTAAATTCGTTAATCCGCCGATAATCCTGTACTGGGCATAGTTTTCCGTCCTTCTTTTTGACGAAAAAGAACGGAGAAGGGTACTGCGATTTAGAGGGTCTGATGTACCCTTTGTTGAGCTGTTCCGTGATAAAATCACGTAATGGTTTGTCCTCCAATTGTGAGAGTTCGTATATAGAGCAATTGATATGGTCTGGACATTGGTTTTGAGTTCGATAGCATGATCCCATTCCCTGAAGGGGGAAATCGGTGGGATTCTTCTTCGCTAAAAACCTTTTTGAAATCGTCATACTCTTCCGGTATTTGGATCTTTTCCTTGGGTCCTGCGGCTATGGCGAGATCAGTGGCGGCTCCTTTGATAGAGCTATGCTCCCCTAATTTTGCGACAATATTGTCTTTTGCGATATCCGAAAGTAGGCGAGCTACTACGTTGACGTTGACCTTGGGATGGCATGATTTGATTACGATTGGTAACACATTTTCGTCAATCGTGCCATGTGTCACGTGTGGATCACGTGTCATGGCCAGTGGTGTCACCAAGCCGATGAAAGTACGATTCGCATTGCCTGTAAAGGCTGAAGACCCCCCTGAAGTGCGGTTCACTGAAGAAGAAGATGAAGATACGCTGCAGATGGATGCAGATGAGACATATGAGGTCGCGCGAATGTTGAGTACTGAAGATCATTTCATTGTGGACAACAACACTGCGATGTCGTTCGTTTAGGACTGTGTAAGTCTGAGTCACGTGATTAGTCATGTGATCAGCAACCCCCAGACCACGTGGAATCTGGTCTAAAGGATAAGTCACGGGGGAACAGCGGTTACCTCAGGTCGAGATATAATTCCTGAGAGGGTATAGTTGGATGCGGGATTCCCAACATGGTTAGGCTCTGTCCTGTTTAGGTTCTTTCTGATTGGAACATTCTGATGTTGCCTGATGGCTGTACTTATCATGCGCTGATGTTGCGCCAGACGATGATTGGACGATAGTGAGTCACATAGTGTTATCTCTGGACTCATAGTGGGGCCTTCTGCCTCATGTACTGTATGGGCTTATCCCTGTTCATTGATTGGATGATAGCTTGGGTCGTTTATCCCTGATAGCTGATTGGACGATACGATATGGTACGATACCTGTTATTATTTGGGGACTCAGATTTGGAGTCAGCCCTGTAGTGTATATAAGGTGCTCTGTCTTGATAGACGAGATCTTATCTTCGTTGTCTTGAGTCTACCTTGAGTTTTACCTTGAGCTCTACCTCAGTCAATAGAAGTGTTGGCTATTAGTGCCTGCCTCTCTCATCTTGTTGATCCTTGTGTGATCTGTCCTCTCATCTCTTGAAGATCCCTGTTGCATCCTTTCAGTATAAGGCGAAGCCATTGTCCTTTGGTTCGTCTCTCGTGTTTGACCATTGTTATTCAGCTGTCGTCGGTCTGTTATTTGATTCAAGGCCATCAAGAGTTCCAAGTCGGAACAACGTTTGGTAGAAACGTTACACCATGCTTCCAACTGAACTTTGGTTCGAAAGTGCTGAGCCATGGATATCCAAGGAGGAGATCCTCTTTTCCCGATGTCCGCTAGGAGGAATCTCATTTTCCTGGTAATTCCTTTTGTCAATATTTGTAGATCGACAAAGTGGGTGACTGATCCCTTTTTGTTTAGAGTGTCATCGATATTGAATAACTGTTTTGGGTTTGGCAATAAAACCGCACCCAATCCCATTCGTTTCACAAATCGTGGATTTATGAAATTGTCCGTTGCTCCGGAGTCTACTAATGTTTTTATGTCGGCCTTGTTGCTGCTTGTTCGGATCGATACTGGAATTCGCATAGAACGGAAGCGAGTTATGTATACAGCATTACAACGTAGAGCCCTCACCCAGGCCGTCGGGTTCAGGCGTCCCCAAAATCCTTATTTCCCATCAACTCCTGCATCGCCATGGCTTTAAATTCTTCGGTTTCGTTGGCCGCAGTTCGTAGCCAATCGTTCTTCCTTTCCTCTGTGGTGCGATTATCTGCTACCATTTGAGTGATGTGGAGATCTTCTCCTGTCTCAGAGCGATCGTCCACCACTTCTATGCCCCTAGAATTGCTAAAGGGTCTTGGTGGATTTCGTGGTTGACGTGGCTGGGAGCAATTGCGACTGAGGTGTCCTTTCTTTTGACAATTATAGCAAATTACTTCCCTGAGATCGGGAGGTTGCCTCCTTCGCAAGAATCCTTCGTGAGGTTTGAAAGGTGGTTGTGAGTTATTGAGATATGGTCTCGGCTGTGTCAACACGTCCTCTGCATGCGCTAACCGTCCTCGGGCTCTAGCTCGATCGGCTGACGTATCCATCGCATCTGGATGGCGTCTGAATTGTCTCCAGTTTGTTTGAATTGGTGGTGATGGTCGAGGTTGTATCTTGTACTGATCAATTTTGTTCTTCAAATGGAGATATTGACCTTGGCGTTTAATGGCTGCCCTTTTCCAATCCTCATAATCTGTGGGATTGTCGTGAAGGTAGATGGTTTCTTGTAGTTTGTTTGGCAATCCATTTGCAAATAGATCAAGGACCATTGGTTGATCTATATTGTATCCAGCATATCTGACCAATTGTTCGAATTTCGCCACATACGCGTCAATATCCCCTCTTTCCATTCTGATGCCCCTTCTCAATTCCGTCTGTGCTTTCTCTTCTTTAAGAGTATCTGCGTATTGCCTCATGAATGATGAATGGGTGTTGTACCACAACCAATTGTCAAGAGGGTCTCGTCCGTTGACATCGACCTGGACTCGTAGCCAAGCCACCATTGATCCTACCCATTCGGTTACGGCAGTCCCTGGATGTAGGTGAGGAATAACATAGCTTTTTGATATGGGCTGCGCATAATGGAATGGGTTGAATTGATTCCTTCATATAAACTCCATTGCATAAGGAATTCTTCTGCTTTTTCATAGTCACCTGCGAAGACCGCTGGTGGGTTGCTGCAAAATTTATCATGTGCCGCTGGTAAGGGTGCTTGCGCTGCTGGTATTTGCGCTGGTGGGTTTCCGAAAGGTGGTCCTGCTCCACCTCCTCCTCCACCATTACCTCCTCCTCCACCATTACCTCCTCCTCCGCCACCTCCACCTGCTGGAAGATTTGGGGAAGGTGCTTGATTCTGAGGATCAGTAAGGGCCCGAAATGCCGTGACAGTCGGTGCTATTGGTGAGGTAGTAAGCGAGTAAATTGGTTGTGTGGATGAACTTTCCGTGGCCGCCTGAGTTTGAACATGAGAGGTGAGGGTTGCCATTGCTCCTAGGCATAATGTTTCTGTAGCGATTGCTAAATTGACTCCTTGTTGTGATGGAGAGGACGATCTTGCTCCAAAAGATACGTTACTCTTAGTACTTGGTGATGGGGGTGGTGTAGTAGATGCTGGTTTGCCGGCGGTGATTGCGTTTTGCAACTCTTGTAGTTCCTCTTGTGTGAGCTTGTTGATGTAGATGTCACAGCCTAGATCTTCTAAGGCTGTTCGGAAACCTTCCCACTCTCTGTCTCCGTCCTGTGGTTGAAACCAGCGAACTTCTACCCAAACGTATTGATCGTAGACAAACTCAACTGCAACGGATTGGTTGTCCTCCCGACTCCTAGCGTGATATCCGGTAGTGCCTGTAGTGCTACTATACCGATATTCTGTATTCTTGCGAAATCTTTGGGGTACGTAGTCAGCGCCCCTGTGTTGAAACCAAAAGTTGTCACAGTTGTGACAATGATCTCTTGTAGTTTCTGATGACGCCACTTTGAAGCTTGGTCTTAATGTAGCGTTATCACCTAACGCTGGTTCGACTTGAACCGATCTGTGACGTGATGCTCGAGCGTATGGATGAATCTTGACAAACACTGGCAACTTAGCTAAGTTGCACGGCCACTAGGTCACTTGGTTGACACTAGGGTATCCCAAAGGACAAGCTTCAATCGAAAGATTGGAAGAGACGAAAGACAAATGGTGATGATCCAAGAAGACCAAGCTAGAGAGTCTTGGTCTTCACTACACGACTTATATACAGTTACATGCTGGCTTTAAAGCACAACTTGGAATACTGAACCCTAGTATAACTATCCTAGGAATGAGTCACTATCTATCCTGAAACACGGCGAATCCAAATGCCGGCGACGCGTAAGTGTCCATGACTAATAATGGCTTACTATCGTAGTCATAACCAAGTAGTAAGCGTCCGAACTCCGAGACCTCGTAATGATGATGATTGTCAGTCCGCAACATGTCAAACCGTGACACGACGCTGGTGAGGTGTCGTCTCAACCAGCCAACAGTGAACAAGAACTGTTCCTAAACAGGGAACAGCCATAGATAGCGAACAATGCCACAAAGGGCAAGATGTAATGGCCCGGGTCACAGTACATATCTGACCTAACCCATAAGCAGGGGGCGTTTGGAACAGGCCGGAAGTATAGCGATCGAGTATGGTAAGGGGGATGACGAGTCGCTCCCTAATACTTACCAAGGTAGTGTGGATGATGACTGATGAGTTTACTGTACGATTACTGAGCAGACGTGGACGATGACTGATGAGCTTACTTACGATTACTGAGCAGACGTGGACGATTACACAGCAGAGGAGAGTAGTAGTAGTAGTGGCGGTCTCGCTGACAAAGGCGGACTGCAGTACGGTACTATATAAGGAAGCTATCGACTGTTGTGGTCGATAGCTTGGATTTCTTGTAACATTCTTGCCTTGTTATCCAAGTCGTGTTCTCTCTCTCTCTCTCTCTCGTCCCTTGGGACCGCGTATCAAGCAGTTGCCAGCAAGCTCCACCTTCGCGCGTTGAGACGATACTCTGCCTTCGTGCAGAGACAAGAAACTGCTAAGTCACCGCGTTCACTGATGTAGCCTAAGTCAGGCTCACGTGCAGCTCACACGTAACATTAAATCCAAGCTCTCCTAAATCACGAACGCCATCGCAACTCTCAATACCAAGGACGGCTGGGACTTTGTACCCTATCGCATCGACACAAGAGAACGAGACGCACCCACTCGTTACCTTATAGGACGATAAGGTGGCGACATGTACCAGACACCAGAAGATCCGACGAGAACAACACAGGATACTACGCAGAGGCAGCTACCTCACAAAGATATCATCCCGTAGTTTTCAACAAGGAACGCTGTTGCTGGATCGAACTCCGGTGGAACAACACTAACAACTACTTCGAAGCAACACGACCAGCAGCCGGCGATCTACATATCAACATACCATTGGTGACGCGCGACCAATTGATCAACAAGGACCTATAGACGGTCAAGAAGAAGTAGACCTTGAACCGGAACCACCAAGAACCGAATTCCAACTACGATCAGAAACACCGGCTGCATCAAGCCATACTAGCGAACGATCGCCAACCCCACGAAGTGAAGTAGTAGAACCCGAAGAAATTGCAGTGCACTTGCCGGAAGTAGATGCACTAGCCGCACAAACAGCTGAGTTGCATATCCCCGAATCAATCAGGGGAATACCATACAGCTATATGACTACCCAAACAGAAGTATCGCCACCCCGACTTGTCATTAACGAACAGACAGGTCACGTCCAACAAATACAACCAGAAGACATGGAAGCCATTAACTGAGCAATGGGACCAGATGTCCCCGATGCACCAAGCATTCCTGAAGGAACTGAAATGTTCTACAATTCCGGCTCAACCGAAACAGAGTACCATCACCCGATAACAGGCCATTTCCGCCTAGAGGAGGACCACCAGGAGGAGGACCACCAGGAGGAGGACCACCCAATGGCGGTTGGCCGCAAGGAGGAGGAGAAGGACCACCCCCAGCAGGACCACCAGCAGGACCCCAATAGCCAATCAACCAGGAAGCGACAAGTTCATCGGAAATCCACCGCCGACGTTTACAGGGAACAGATCCCAAGCCAAATCATTCATCCTCCAATGGGAGGTATATGCGGGAGTCAACGCCAACCACTCCGCTATGAGAAACAAGTACCAAAAAGCTATGTTGTTTCTCACATACATACAAGGAAATGTGGTTAACCAATGGGTAATGTCCGCAAGCCGATGGCTCGTCAATGAAGTGGCAACAGGAACAGACCAATTCAACAATAGGCTATGGGAAAACCTGCTCAATGCCTTTCAAAGACAGTTCGGCGACATTCTTAGCAAAGAACGAGCTCAAGCCCAGCTTGATGCTGGCATACACATGAAGGATGGAAGAATCGACGACTATATCATGCAATTCGAACAGCTGGTTCGACATGCCGGGTACAACATCAATGCTGAACAAACTATCAAGTACTTCACAAAAGGACTACCACGAGCATTGTATGAAACCATGTACCAACACGACGACCCCCGAAACTACGAAGAGTGGAGAGATTCTGCCCTGAAAAGGCAGCAGAAGTGGATCCACATGCAGATGGTCAGGGGTAACCTGGACGCCTTCAAACCAGGACGGGCTCCAGGGGGAGCATTAGCTAAGTTGCTTGCACCACTCCAGAATGATGATCGAATGGACACATCCACAGACCGCGTACGAGGACGACTAGCAGGAGCTGAAGACATTGTAGCAAACCACTACAGGAATACCAAACCCCTGCAACCACCATTCCCACCACGAGGGGGATTCATCCAGAGACAATTCAAACGAGACCACAGCCAAATGCAGTGTTATAACTGACAGAAAATGGGTCACATCAGTCGCGACTGCAGGCAGCCTAGGAGACGCCGCGACACACAAGTACGCACCACTGAAGCCACGCCAACTAAAGAAGAAAAGGCAGCGGAATGGCTACGAGGAGTAGCAGGAGATGACGAAGAAGTCAAAGACCAGGTCCTACAGCAGTTGATGGGACAGGATTTTGGAAACGCCTGAACCCAGCGGCCTGGGTGAGGGCAATATGTTGTAACTCTGTGTACATTATGCGCTACCGTTCTATGAGAGTACCAGTGTCTATTCGTGCAAGTTACAACATGGCCGACATCAAAGCATTAGTGGACTCAGGAGCCACTGATAACTTTATCCATCCACAATTCGTCAAAAGGATGGGTTTAGGACAACGGGCATTAGATAAGCCCAAAAACATTTACAACATCGACGATACCACTAATAAAGCGGGACAGATCACACACTATCTTACGCTCAACGTGGAAACGGGAGGAACTCAAAGAGAAATGCGTTTCCTCATCACTGACATAGGAAAAGAAGACATACTGCTGGGATATCTGTGGCTCGCAACCTACGAGCCAAGGTTCAGCTGGTGCCACGCCACCATTGACGAAAAACAGCTCCCCATAGTACTATGATCAGTCAATCCAAACGACAAAAAAGCAGTACTGGCAAGGTTGCTTAACAAAGAAGAAAATGACGAAAAAGTGTCGTGAATGTTCACCACAGAAACAAAAGAACAAATAGTGACAAAATTGGAGGAGCAAGTATATGGACGACGATCGGCGGTCGAACTTGCAATCGAAGCCAAACAATACACCAAGGAAGTCCATATACCAAAAGAATACCAAAAATTCACGAAGGTATTCAACGAGGACGAAGCAAAAAGGTTCCCACCAAAACGAAGTTGCGATCACGCAATTGAATTCAAGAAAGGGGTCCCTGATGTAATCGACTGCAAAGTATACCCGATGACAAGGGTAGAAGACGCAGCGCTAGACGAATTCATCGACGAACAAGTAGAAAAGGGATACATTCGTCCCTCAAAGTCCCCGTACGCGTCATCCTTTTTCTTCATTAAAAAGAAGGACAGAAAGCTACGACCCGTACAGGACTACCGAAAAATTAATGAATGGACAATACGAAACCAATACCCGCTTCCCCTTATTGACGATCTGATCAGGGATCTCGGAGGAGTGCAAATATTCAGCAAACTAGATGTCCGACAAGGATATAACAACATTCGAATCAAGGAAGGAGATGAACACAAAGCCGCGTTTAAAACACGCTGCGGACTCTTCGAACCGACGGTCATGTATTTTGGCCTGTGCAACTCGCCGGCCACATTTCAAAGCTTCATGAATGACATCTACCAACCTACGATAGCGAAACACGAAGCATTCGGAACGAAAATCAGGGTCTATATGGACGACATCACCATAGCGACCAAACGACAACCACTATCACTCAAAAAACACCAGGAAGCAGTCTGCGACGTACTCGCAGTGGCACAGCAACACGACCTATTCTTCAAACCCGAGAAATGCGTCTTTAACGCTCCCAGTATTGATTACCTGGGGGTAATCCTTGAAGAGGGGGTAACACGTATGGACCCTGTCAAAATTTCGGGCATTCGCGACTGGCAATCGCCAACATCAGTAAAAGACGTACAATCATTTCTCAGTTTTTGTAACTTTTATCGGCAGTTCATCAGAGGCTTCACCGCCATCGCCAAATCACTAAACGAACTAACACGCAAAGACGAACCATGGCAGTGGAGCACAAGACATCAGAAAGCGTTTGAAACGCTCAAACAGCGGGTAACAACAGAACCCATTCTCGCGCATGCCGACCAGACACAACAGTTCGACCTGGAAGTAGATGCATCAGGATTCGCAGTTGGAGCGGTACTTCTCCAAAAGAAGGCAGACGGAAAACGACATCCTGTAGGATACTACTCGGCGACGCTCAACGCAGCAGAGCGAAACTACGACATCTACAACCTCGAACTATTGGCCATTGTAAAAGCATTGAGGAACTGGAGACATCTATTGGCAGGATCTCCACACAAAGTACGCATATTTTCAGACCATCTCAACCTTCGATACTGGCGAGATCCCCAGAAGATCAGTCGCCGAATCGCCAGAGAAGTACTGGAACTGGCGGAATACAACTTTGAGATACACCATGTCAAGGGGACAGCCAATGGAAGGGCCGATGCTCTATCTCGAAGACCCGATTACGATCAAGGGGAAAAAGACAACGAAAATGTTGTCGTACTACCAAATGAAATATTTGTATGAACGGCAAACACACAA
Organism: Lactarius quietus; assembly: GCA_015025155.1. NCBI lineage: Eukaryota > Fungi > Basidiomycota > Agaricomycetes > Russulales > Russulaceae > Lactarius > Lactarius quietus. The sequence continues at coordinate 31,666 of WITN01000734.1, read as the reverse complement.
CAAGATGAACAAAGAATACGCAAGTGGGTCGATCCCCACAAACTAACGAAAGCAGAAGGACTCTGGTGGTATCAAGGACAAAGGCTCGTCATAACGGGAACAATGGAGGAAATCAGAGAAGTAATTTCAGCACACCATGATCCCCATTCACGGCCATCCAGGAATAAACTGAACAACGCAACTAGTGGAGTGCCACTACTGGTGGCCCACGATGAAGCGAGACGTTGCCGAGTACGTCCAAGGATGTGCTGAATGTCAGCGGTGCAAGGTCAACACACAAAGAACGAAAGCACCATTACAGCCTATATTCCCGAAACTGGAAGCAATGCCATTTGAGGTCGTTGCACTAGACTTCATTACTAAACTCCCGGTATCACGGGGATACGATTCAGTACTCACAGTCACTGACCATGACTGTTCAAAAGCGTCCATATTCATACCATGCAGAGAGGAAATCTCAGGCGAGGAAACCGCGACGCTCTATGCAAAACATGTTGTAGCGCGGTTTGGACTACCATCGAAAATCATCAGTGACAGAGACCCCCAGTTCGCGTCAAAGTTCACAAGAGAGCTATGTCGAGTCCTGGGGATACAACAAAACATCTCAATGGCCTATCACCCACGAACAGATGGACAATCAGAACGAACCAACCAATGGTTGGAACAGTACCTCAGACTATGGGCCAATGAACGACAAAACAATTGGGCTGACTATTTAGCGCTCGCGGAGTTCGCACACAACAATTGGACTAATGAGTCCACACGTGAAACACCGTTCAGATTGCTAATGGGCTATCACCCTCTTACCAACTGGACAGATAAGAAGTCGCCGATACCGCGAGTCGAAAATCGACTAGAACAATTAAAGGAGATAAGGAGTCAGGCGCAGGATCACATGCGACGCGCACAACAGTCATGGGTCAAACATTGTGACACTCTCAAATATCAAATAGGGGACAAGGTCTGGCTTGAGGGACGTCACCTCCGAACCAACCAACCAACCATGTAGCGTTATCACCTAACGCTGGTTCGACTTGAACAAGTCTGTGACGTGATACTCGAGTATACGGATGAATCTTGACAATCACGGGCAACTTAGCTAAGTTGCACGGCCACTAGGTCGCTTCGATAGACACTAGGGTATCCCGAGGGATAAGCTTCAATCGATTGATTGGAAAGACGTGAAGAGAAGACAAGGAGAAGATGATGGTGATGATTCAAGAAGACCAAGCTGAAGAGCCTTGGTCTTAACACTACGGTTTATATACAGTTACTTGCTGGCTTTAAAGCGCAGCTTCGAATCCAAACCCTAGTACAACTATACTAGTAATGAGTCATTGTCCGTTCTAATAATACCTGAAACACCGGTGAACCCAAGTACCGGCGACGCGTCAGTGTCCATGACTAATTGAGGCTTACTATCGTAGTCATAACCGTATAGTAAGCGTCCCGAACTCCGAGACCTCGTAAGCGTGATGATAAGTAGTCCGCACGATGTCAAACCGTGACAAACCACAAAGCTTGCGCCCAGGAGACACGGACCATTTCGGGTCGTTCAGGTGATGTCTCCTGTCAACTATCGACTCGAGCTTCCCATGCAGTGGAGCATCCACGATGTTTTCCACACAGATCTCCTTACCCCTTACAAAGAAACACTGACTCACGGCGTAAACTATCAACGCCCACCACCAGAACTAGTAGGAGACGTGGAAGAATACAAGGTTGAAAAAGTACTAGACTCGAGAAGGCATGGATGCGGGCATAAGCTGCAATACCTAATCAAGTGGAAAGGCTACGCCAACTCGGACAACCAGTGGGTCCCATGGGATGATGTGCATGTGGACGAAGAGATAAGGAAGTTCAAACAATCCAACCCAACCGCCGAAACTCACATAAAAGCGGTATCGACAGGACCATTTGCATACCCATCCTCTCAACCCACTCACAACATGTCCTATGTCCCTCTCACCATTGTCAACATTGACGAAATCCCCAATGTCCACACCCTCGCCACCTACGACACCACAAACAATGTCGACGACCCCTTCTGCTCAGCAATTGAGCATGTCAGGACCACAGCTATCAACGATCAAGCTGCCCGAGACCTGGCCAAGGCTCGCAGGCGATTCCCCACACCCGCAAGCGGCCGAGTGGAAGAAGATGAGGGCGGAGTATGGCCTCTTGAAGGAGGTGATGACAACATGGAGGCAGGATCAGGTAGTGAAGAGGACGGCAGCGGAGAGACGGATGAGGATACAGCTGCTGATGAGGCAAGTATCCTCCAGCCCTCCACTGCTAACACCTCGACCACCGCTGTCGATCACTACAGCAGTGACAGTGAAGATGAAGACAACGACAGTGATGAGTCCTACCACGCCGCCCGAGTTGTCTGCATCGCATGCGACAACCCACCAAACTACTGCCACTGCACTCCCGTCCCTATTCCTCACCAAGTCCGCATCCTTACCAGCGAAGCCAGTGATGAGACGTCCCGACCACCTGCAACTGCTGTTGTCTACGGACCAATGGCCGACGTGGGGTACGAGGCCCGGGGATTATCCCCCTATCGGGAAGGGCGTGACCCGTCGCCCCTCGCTACGCGCCGAGCGCATGCGACGCGGGTCCCTCTCCGTGCCATATCGCCTACCCCAGGTGGATTCATCCTCAACAACGGGATGAATTGGGTACCCATGATCATCGAACACGAAGGACGACGCATCCCCGCAAAGTATGTGCGGGTGCGGATGCTCGACAACCCAGAAGCGTTCGGAACGATGGGGCGCTACTCGCCCATCTACCAAGCCGACATTCACGCCGAGCCGTGCAGAGATATGGGCCCCGCTGCTGAGTATTCCAGAGACGAGCTCCACTACTTCCATGCTGACTTCCGTGGAAAGCGCCAGGTGGACGAAGCCCTCGCCCGGCTGGGGGACATATCCCTCCAAGCCGAAGTGAGGCGCTACCACGCATCTATGGAGGTCATCGCGGAGCTCGAGGCGGCCATCAAAAAACTCGAGGACGATATATACGTCCATGTCGACCAAGCGCAGCATTCGGCGACAAGGTTAGGGCGAGCGCATGCCCTTAGACGGGTGCGGGAGGAGCATGAGACAGACGTCGGACTAACAACAGTGACCAATTGGGTGGTAGAGCAAGGGCGCTCACCCTTGTGAAGGGGGTGATGTAACGGCCCGGGTCACAGTACGTATCTGACCTAACCCATAAGCTAGGGGGCGTTTGGAACAGGCCGGAAGTATAGCGATCGAGTATGGTAAGGGGGATGACGAGTCGCTCCCTAATACTTACCAAGGTAGTGTGGATGATGACTGATGAGTTTACTGTACGATTACTGAGCAGACGTGGACGATGACTGATGAGCTTACTATACGATTACTGAGCAGACGTGGACGATTACACAGCAGAGGAGAAGTAGTAGTAGTAGTGGCGGTCTCGCTGACAAAGGCGGACTGCAGTACGGTACTATATAAGGAAGCTATCGACTGTTGTGGTCGATAGCTTGGATTTCTTGTAACATTCTTGCCTTGTTATCCAAGTCGTGTTCTCTCTCTCTCTCTCTCTCGTCCCTTGGGACCGCGTATCAAGCAGTTGCCAGCAAGCTCCACCTTCGCACGTTGAGACGATACTCTGCCTTCGTGCAAGAGACAAGAAACTGCTAAGTCACCGTGTTCACTCGACGTAGCCTAAGTCAGGCTCATGTGCAGCTTGCACGTAACACAAGAGGCAAGCGACAGAAAACAAGTGTGATTACTCTAGCTATTAACCAGTATGCAACTAAAGGGCAGTGACTGAGAGAATGCTAAAGTGAGGAACTCTACCGTCCCCACTACTACTTATATACTGCTCAAGGGCTGGGTTTAAACCTAAGTCCTCGGCGATGACTACAACTATATGAGTCCGCATGTGTCCATGAGTAAGGTATGTGTAAGTGAATGACGAAGCATCACTAATCGTCCTATACCATTACTAAGTCCCTGAGTAAGTCCGTCAGTCAGCCATCAGTAATGCCTCAGTAAGCATATGGCCTGGCACTTAGACGAGCGCCTCCTGACTGATCCATCCAGAACACCTTCCGAAAGGGGATCAACCCTTGGCCCGCTGGAATCCGTCCCAACATCAAGCCTTTGGGCTTACACCACGCGATCTTTCAGCGTCCCTTCCATGCCTTCGTCAGCCTGCGCGCATCCTGGTCCTGATGTGGCAAGTGTCACATGACCGCCATGGGCGATACGTAACAGGTGGCACGCGACACTACGCCTACTCTGAATGCTATCTTAGAAGCTGCTGGGGAGTCGAAGGTATCTGCCACCAAGCCCAAGACTGCAAAATCCAAGAATCGCTTCACTGCACTACTCATCATCATGGCTCAGATCCACTTCCTATGGTCCAGACACTCTGCCAAGGTTCCAATTGGTCTTAGTCTACAGGCTTGGGCATGTGGAACATCGAGACAGATGATCGATGTATTGCATCGAACTTGTCTTGTGGTATCATATCCCAGTGTATCAACTATGGTCCATTCCCTAGCAGATCGGTCCATCGAGAGGGCGAAAGCTGCTTCGTTGCTTCCGCATGCTCTCACACATATGACAATATCAATATCTCCAGCTCCATTTTCGTCGAACAGGGACCCAATGCTATGAGCAAAGTCCAGTCCGGTACTTTCGCTGTGATATATGAGCTCCTCAATGCTTGTGCTGAGGACATGGATATTGTTCCAATGATTGAGAATCTTCGATGCTCGTCTCCACTCGATATATCTGATCTTTGGATGACGCCTCATGCCAGGGTGTCTTATGTGTCCCACTTGTCGATCTCCATCGTCCAAATCCTTGCTAAATATGTTAAAGGGTTTGAGGCACAACAGACTGACACAGCGCTGCAGCATCCTCCAAGGTGATCCCTCCCAGTCGGACACAAGACTGTGTTCCATCCTCTTAGGGCATCAACAATAGAAGAAGCTAGCATCGACGGCAATCTATTGGTGCAGGACGACGTTTATCTGGTGCAGCTGAAGCATGAACCAGGAAATCTCAATAATCTGGCTATTCCTACGTTCAATGACCAGCTGACGAACGCGCGTATTTGGGGTGGACAACACCTCCACCAGAAGGATATCTCATCTTGGGAACGTCGTGAAATCTTTCAGCTCGGTTTTGGTAGCTTTCACTTGGCCATGAACCTACTCTGGTGTGTTCTTGAGACTCATCAGGGGACATTGAATCAAACCAGCAGTTTAACTCATCTCTTTGCGCTGCTTGAGAAGACTCGGCTTGGGGGCGAGCATCCTGACTACCACACTCTATTGTCTGCTCTGATGCAGATTCTCCACAGTCTTATCCTTAACGCATGGCGCATTGAGTGCAATCACTCATCACTCCGTAACTTCACTGAGGCCAATCCTTCTCCTGACAACTTACTAACATGCGCGTACCGGATCATCTTGAAGTATGCATCTCCGGATCCTACCTGCGATGATGTGAACCCAAAGGCACATCCTAAAGACCTTGCCTCCGGAGTGGAACCCAAAAAACCACCGGTCGATGTTGTGCACAACAACATTGTACTACTGACACGAGATCTCCTCTGTGCCGCAGAACTGATCGATGCCATGGCCACTGGAGAATTTGGGAGGATTGAAGACATCCTACCAACTCATGTGTGCATGTTCCGAGGATCCGGATCCAACAATTACTCAATGGAGATCCTGCACATTCTCTTCAACATCAAAGAGGTCTGGACTCCTGCCTTTGCGTAGGCCTTACTCCCCAATCTGGTTCGTTACAATATCGCTAACATATTTCTTCATTCTCAAGCAATATTATACACGACAATATGCTTGTAAACCCATCTGGTCTCCCTGGTCATGCGATGGGAATCAATTTAAACATTGAGCACCTCATTCACTATCTCAAGGTGATTTTTCATTTGGGAAACCACAGTATGTGAACTGATCGACTCTTTGCCTATATCAGACCTTGTTTGCCACCAAAGGAATATATTCTAACTGGGACCGCCTTGGAAACATCGCTGCCGGGATAAACTATCTCCAGCTAGTGAAAAAGCAGGTAACTAAGTCACTAAAATCTGGCTATTGAGGGTCCACACACACAGCTGTGGACACATCTGCACTTGTCTGGCGGATTGCAAATAAAGCCTCCAAACTTGAGCTTCAGAGAATACTACCCAACCAGGACACTGACTCAAATACACGACCAGTAGCCGATATCTACACCCTTGGGTTTCGGAAATTCCAGTTGGTGTCTTTGGCCACGTTTAACAAGAAGCTCGCCGATATGAGACAAGGCAGTCCCACTCAGATCGAGATTGACAATATTGCTCCTTGTCAAGTGGTAGAAGGCACAGACGCAGACGATACAGAGACAGGGGAGCTGTCTGCACTGCATGAAGATTAAGGTCTATTTCGATACAGTCTCACTTTTGCTTACGCTTTCTATGTGTTGAAGACTCCTCTAAAATACATGCATAATTGGTATCGAACTTCGTAATAACTTCGAAAACCTTTGCGGACCACTCAGCATCCCAATTGGCAGTTTCATCCAACAGCACAGTTACATCCTGGGCACTGTTGATTTTCTCCAGATCAGCGCGTACAAGGGTTGCTCTCTGTGAATGTGAGAGTATAAGGTCAAGGGGACAGATGCAGCGGAATGGATCTGCTAGATATGCTTGCCTAACCCACTCATTGAGATGGCACTCCAGAAAAGGAAGGCCGCTCTTGAGTAGGGCAATAAGTGTTATGCACTCGCTTTGTCTTCTCCATAGTAGAGGCTGGCAGAGGGGCAACGGCGAGAGTCCCAGGCAGAAGGTCTTGCAGTCTGAAGCGGCCACTGTCACAGCCCTCAGCGGTACAGCTGAAAGTTGTGTGTGAGAGAGCTAGTAGATACAAGAAAATGAGTTGTGATATGATGCATTGATAGATATGATGATACCAAGCTGTGAAGTGTCATTCAGATATGAGGCAAACTTGGCACGAAGACATGTTGCGCTTTTAACCAGCTTCAGACAAGAGAACGGTGCACGTTCACGCCGTTTTGAGCTTGGCTTCAGTTGGCACCTGGGCCGGTCAGGATCACCTGAGTCACCTTCATTGTACTCATCCAGCGAGATGTCGTGCACCCAAGGTTCGTAGAAGACAACAAAGAGAGCATCTTCATCGGAGTTTCGAAGGACACACCCACCACACTGCAGTATATCGACCATGGATCCAGGGAGCCCAGCTGTGCAGACGACCTTGACGTCTGGGAAGTCAACGCCCTGACATATATCAGCCTATGAATGGTTCATGCAATGACAATAATGGGAACATACCACAGATTGACCAGAAGTTGCCACCAAAACATGACAACTACCAGTCGGTTCTGTAAAGGCATCGTGCGCGAGTTGTAGAAACTGCTGAGACATCTTGCTGTGGTAATGCCTCACTATGCCCTTGTCTTGGTGTTCGCTGGGAAGACAAGAATCCAAATGTGCTGCGATTTGGCACGCAAGTTCCTTTTTATCCACAAAGATGAGAATGCGAGACTGAGACTCAACAGAGAAGGGGGATACAAGAAAGCAGTCATAGTTCTGGACATCCTCGATGTTATTTATGACCTCATGTGTAGCATAGACAGTGTTCAGTCTGTTTGATGTAACGTGGATGGCATCATACCCTGGGCACAATAGTTTCTTCTCGATGGTTGCACGTATATGCGGTGGAAATGTGGCAGATAGCAGAATCCAGTGCACGCTCCAAGGAAGGATGGCCTTCAGTTCATCTACACGACCCCATGCTGGACGAAATGCGTCAAGGCCGTGGTGTGATAGACCAGCTGTATGGATGTTATGGGCTTCGTCGATGACAACACGTGCGATGTAACGTTTCTACCAAACGTTGTTCCGACTTGGAACTCTTGATGGCCTTGAACCAAATAACAGACCGACAGCAGTTGAATAACAATGGTCGAACACGAAAGACGAACCAAAGGATAATGGCTTCACCTTATACTGGAAGGATGCAACAGGGATCTTTCAAGAGATGAGAGGACAGATCACACAAGGATCAACAAGATGAGAGGAACAGGCAAACTAGCCAACACTTCTATTGACTGAGGTAGATCTCAAGACAACGAAGATAAGGTCTCATCTATCAAGACAGAGCACCTTATATACACTACAGGGCTGACTCCTAATCTGAGTCCCAAATAATAACAGGTATCGTACCATATCGTATCGTCCAATCAGCTATCAGGGATAAACGACCCAAGCATATCAACCAATCAATGAACAGGGATAAACCCATACAGTACATGAGGCAGAAGGCCCCACCATGAGTCAGAGATAACACTATGTGACTCACTATCGTCCAATCATCGTCTGGCGCAACATCAGCGCATGATAAGTACAGCCATCAGGCAACATCAGAATGTTCCAATCAGAAAGAACCTAAACAGGACAGAGCCTAACCGTGTTGGGAATCCCGCATCCAACTATACCCTCTCAGGAATTATATCTCGACCTGAGGCAATTACCGTTCCCCCGTGACTTATCCTTTAGACCAGATCCACGTGGTCTGGGGGTTGCTGATCACATGACTAGTCATGTGACTCAGACTTACACAGTCCTAAACGAATGACATCGCCAGTGTTGTTGTCCACAATGAAATGATCTTCAGTACTCAACAATCGTGCGACTTCATATGTCTCATCTGCATCCATTTGCAGCGTATCTTCATCTTCTTCTTCAGTGAACCGCACTTCAGGGGGGTCTTCAGCCTTCACCGGCAACGTGAATCGCACTTTCATCGGCTTGGTATCACCACTGGCCATGACACGTGATCCGCACGTGACATGCGATGTGTTTCTGATACTGGAGATTGTGAATGAGGAGAGCCAATCGTGGCAAATGTCCTTCACGAGACTTGAAGAGTTGTTCGACGGTAACGATCAGTAAGCGGGTGTGGCCAAGAGTTTTATTTTTGTTGTTCCACACATTTTCCTATGAATTTTTGTGAAGTTGATCAGACTGGACAAGACAGCGCACTCACAGTCCACCACGCATCATCTCTAGGTGTATCCTCATTGATAACTACTGTTGGGATGCCATATTGCGTGTTGAAATCGGACTCTTGAGTCACTTGGAGCCATTTCAAGGGTGAAAGAGTCAGTGTAACAAGATTCTTGTCCGGGTCATCCAGAAGAACGCTTAGCGCAATGGGCAGTGTCTTGCCTCTCCTGTAACGGTTGGCACAGTAAGCGGGATGACGAGTCGCTCCTGAAGACTTACTCAGCGGTGACAAAGGACTTACTCATGTACTATACGATGACTGATGGTGATAACTGTACGATTACACAGCAGATTAGTAGGACTAGTAGTGGTGGCGGTCTCGCTGACGAAGGCGGGCTCCATCTTAGGCTTTATAAGGAAGCTATCGACTGTTGTGGTTGATAGCTTGGATTTCTTATACACTTCTCGTATTGGAATCCCAACGTTCGATCTCTCTCTCTCTCTCTTCCGTCCTTTCGGACCGAGCCATTGTCAATGTTACGTGCGGGCAGCACGTGAGCCTGACTTAGGCGACGTAGAGTGAACGCGGTGACTTAGCAGTGATCTTACTCAAGCACGAAGGCTGAGCGACGCCTCAACGCACGAAGGCGGAGTTGATACTTCTTGAACACGCGGCCCCAAAGGACGAGAGAGGAAGAGATGGGAACACGGCTTTGGATAACGAGTCTGAGAATGTACAAGAAATCCAAGCTATCGACCACAACAGTCGATAGCTTCCTTATAACACTATCGCGCGATCCGCCTTCGTCAGCGAGACCGCCACTACTACTATCTGCTGGGTAATCGTCCACTAATACGAACGCCACAACTACTACTACTCAGTAATCGTACAGTCAGTAACATCAGTCGGCTCGGTAATACTATCAGTAATCAACAGCGTATGAATGAGTAAGTCCGCAAGCATCAGTCAGAGACGAACAGTAAGCTCCCCTTGATCACGTCCCCTTGCTTATGGGTTAGGTCAGATACCTACTATGACCCGGGACGTTACATCACCCCCTTCACAAGGGTGAGCGCCCTCGCTCCACCACCCAATTAGGCACTGTGGTGAGTCCGACGTCAGTCTCATGCTCGTCTCGTATTCTTACGAGGGCATGCGCTCTCCCCAACCTCCGCGCGGAGTGTCGTGCGCGATCGACATGGACGAAGATGTCATCTTCGAGCCGTTTGATGGCGATCTCCAGCTCCTTGATGACTCCTGGGACGAGCGGTAGCGCCTCACTTCGGCGGCAAGGGAGATATCTCCCAGCCTCGCGAGGGCTTCATCTACCTGGCGTCGTCCCCGGAAGTCAGCGTGAAGATATAGTAGTTCTTCGCGAGTATACTCAGCTGGGGGTCCCATATCTCGACACGGCTCGGCGTGTATGTCTCCGCGGTAGATCGGCTCGCCCCTCCCCATCGTCCCGAACGCTTCCGGGTTATCCTGCATCTTACCCGTACGTATCTGGCGGGGATGCGCCGCCCCTCGTGTTCGATAACCATCGGTACCCAATTCATCCCGTTGTTGAGGACGAAGCCTTGGGGGGTAGGCGATATGGTACGGACAGGGCGCCGCGGCGCATGCGTTCGGCGCGTATTGACGGGTGAGGGTCTCGAGCTTCGCGTACGATGGGAGTCGTCCCATAGCGGCGTATCCTTCCTCCGCAGTCGGTCCATAGACGACAGCAACTGGTGGTGCTCGTTCTTCGTCATCCATGGCTTCTTCGGTAGTGTTGCTGTCTTCTTCTTGGACCCGGGGAGGTACGCGCATTGGTGCGCAGTGGCAGTAGTCGATGGGGTTGTCGCATCGAGTACAGACGACGTTGGCGTCGTGGTAGGATCCGTCGGTGGACTCGTCGTCGCTGTATCGATCGACGGCGGTGACTGATGTGAAGGCGGTGGAGGGCTGTACGACACTTGCCGTGTCAATGTCCGTATCCTCATCCGTCTCTCCTGCGGCGTCATCCTCGTTACTTGATCCAGCCGCCAGGAGGTCATCACCTCCTTCAACAGCCCGTAGTCCTCCCTCATCCTCCTCCACTCGTCCGCTTGCGGGTGTGGGAAATCGCCTGCGAGCCTCGGCCAGGTCTCGCGCTTCTTGCTCGGCTCGGTCTCGCTCTGCTGCCGCTCTGACGTGTTCGACAGCGGAGCAGAATGGGTCGTCCACGTTGTTGTTGTCGTCATACGTGGTGAGGGTGTTGACGGAAGGGAGTCAATGGTGATGTGGTAAGTGGGACATTGGCCATTGTATGGGGGATAATGTTTTCGTTGTCCAATAGCCGCTGCTTTTATGTGAGTTTCGGCTTCGGATTGGACTGTTTGAACTTCCTTATCTCTTCGTCCGCATGCACATCATCCCACGGGACCCACTGGTTATCCGAGTCTGGGTACCCCTTCCATTTGATAGATATTGGAGTTTGCGCCCTCGTCCTTGTCTTCTCGAGTCTAGTACTTTTTCGACCTCGTATTCTTCCACGTCTTCTACTAATTCAGGTGGCGGGCGTTGGTAGTTTACGCCGTGAATCAGCGTTTCTTTGTAAGGTGTGAGAAGATCTATGTGAAACACATCATGGATGCTCCACTGCGTGGGAAGTTTGAGTCGATAGTTGACAGGGGACATCACCTGGATGATCTCGAACGGTCCATGTCTCCGGGGCGCAAGCTTTGTGGTTGGCTGGTTGGTTCGTAAGTGGCGTCCTTCTAGCCACACCTTATCTCCTAGCTGATATTTGGGGGTGTCACGATGCTTGACCCATGACTGTTGCGCTCGGCGCATTTGTCCTTGTGCCTGATTTCTTATCTCCTTCAATTGTTCTAGTCTGGCCGTGACCTGTGGTATGGGTGATTTCTTATCCGTCCAATTAGTATGCGGATGGTATCCCATTAGCAACCTGAATGGAGTCTCGCGTGTGGATTCGTTTATCCAATTATTATGTGCGAACTCAGCTAATGCTAGATGGTCGGCCCAATTGTTCTGCCTTTCGTTGGCCCAGAGTCGGAGGTATTGTTCCAGCCATTGATTGGTTCGCTCCGATTGTCCGTCCGTTCGTGGATGGTAGGCGGTTGAAATATTCTGCTGTATCCCCAGTATTCGACATAGTTCTCTTGTGAACTTCGATGCGAACCGGGGATCTCGGTCGCTGATCAGTTTTGTTGGTAGGCCAAATCGTGCGACCACATGTTTGGCGTATAGCGCGGCTGTCTCTTCACCCGATATCTCCTCTTTGCATGGTATGAATATGGACGCTTTTGAACAGTCGTGGTCAGTGACTGTTAGTATGGAGTCGTAATCCCTGGACTTCGGGAGTTTGGTAATGAAGTCGAGCGCTACTACCTCGAATGGTGTTGCTTCTGGTTTTGGGAATATTGGTTGTAACGGCGCCTTCGTCCTTTGTGTATTGACCTTGCATCGCTGGCACTCCGCACATCCTCGCACATATTCAGCGATGTCTTGTCTCATCGTGGGCCACCAGTAGTGGCGTTCCACTATTTGGGTCGTTCGGTTGATCCCTGGGTGTCCATGAACAGGGGGGTCATGATGTGTGGAAATTACTTCTCTAATTTCCTCTGATGTCCCTGTGACGACCCGTCTTTGTCCTTGGTACCACCATATTCCGTCTGCTTTGGTTAGTTTGTGGGGGTCAACCCATTTGCGTATTCTTTGTTCGTCTTGTTTGATTGCGTATTGATTGTTCGTACGAACAGTTTGTCCGGAGGACGGTGACGTTCTCGTTGTCCTTTCTCCTTGGTCGTAATCGGTTCGTCGTGATAGTGCGTCGGCTCTTCCGTTTGCCGTTCCTTTGACATGGTGTATCTCGAAGTTGTACTCTGCTAGCTCCAGTACTTCTCGAGCGATTCGTCGGCTGATTTTCTGGGGATCTCGCCAGTAACGCAGGTTGAGATGGTCCGAAAAGATGCGTACTTTGTGTGTAGATCCAGCCAGTAAGTGTCTCCAGTTTCTCAACGCTTTTACGATGGCCAACAACTCCAGGTTGTATATATCGTAGTTTCGCTCGGCAGCGTTGAGTGTTGCTGAGTAGTACCCCACGGGGTGTCGTTTTCCATCCGATTTCTTTTGTAGTAGCACTGCTCCTACAGCGAACCCTGATGCATCTACTTCTAGATCGAATTGTTGTTTCTGGTCCACATGTGCCAGTATAGGTTCTGTTGTGATTCGTCGTTTGAGCATATCGAACGCTGTTTGATGTCTTGCTGTCCATTGCCATGGTTCATCTTTGCGCGTTAGTTCATTTAGTGGTTTGGCAATATTTGCGAATCCTTTGATAAATTGCCTGTAAAAGTTGCAGAACCCAAGAAGGAACGTACGTCCTTCACTGATGTGGGGGATGTCCAGTCGCGAACACCCGAAATTTTGATAGGGTCCATGCGTGTTACCCCCTCTTCAAGGATTACCCCCAGGTAATCGATACTGGCCGCGTTGAATACGCATTTCTCTGGTTTGAAGAAGAGGTCGTGTTTTTGAGCGACTTCCAGGACATCGCACACTGCTTTCTGGTGTTGTTCGAGTGTGTTTTCTTGTCGTTTTGTGGCTATGGCGATATCGTCCATGTAGACCCGAATAATCGTTCCGTTCCGTTCATGTTTTGCTATCGTTGGTTGGTATATCTCGTTCATGAAGCTTTGGAACGTTGCTGGCGAGTTGCACAGTCCAAAGTACATGACAGTTGGTTCGAAAAGTCCGCGTCGTGTTTTAAACGCGGCTTTATGTTCATCCCTTCCTTGATCCGGATGTTGTTGTATCCTTGGCGAACGTCGAGCTTGCTAAATATTTGTGCTCCGCCAAGGTCTCTGATGAGATCGTCAATGAGTGGGAGTGGATACTGGTTTCGTATTGTCCACTCGTTGATTCGTCGATATCCTGTACGGGTCGTAGCTTTCCGTCCTTCTTTTTGATAAAGAAGAATGATGATGCGTACGGGGATTTCGAGGGACGGATGTATCCCTTTTCCATTTGTTCGTCTATGAAATTGTCTAGTGCCTCATCTTCTGTCCTTGTCATTGGATAGACTTTACAGTCTATTACGTCGGGCACTCCTTTCTTGAACTCGATTGCGTGATCACAGCTCCTCTTTGGAGGAAACCGTTTTGACTCTTCTTCACTGAATACCTTTGCGAAGTGTTGGTATTCCGCTGGTATTTTGACTTCTGCGGTATATTGCTTGGCATCTACCGCGAGTTCCACCGCCGATCTTCGTCCGTATACTTGGTCTTCTAGAGTTGTTACGATTTGTTCTTTTGCTTCTGTTGTGAACAATCGCGATACTCTTGTGTCGTTTTCTTCTTCTGTCAACAGCTTTGCCAATACCGCTTTCCTGTCGTTTGGGTTAACGGTTCGTAGTACTATAGGGAGTTGTTTCTCATCTATAGTGGCGTGGCGCCAACTGAACCTTGGTTCGTATGTTGCGAGCCATGGATATCCCAGCAGTATGTCTTCCTTTCCTATGTCGGTGATGAGGAAGCGCATTTCCTTCTTTGTTCCTCCGGTTTCCACGTTAAGCGTCAGATAGTGTGTAATCTGTCCCGCTTTATTAGTGGTATCGTCTATGTTGTAGATGTTTTTGGGCTTATCTAGTGCCCGTTGTCCTAACCCCATTCTTTTGACGAATTGTGGATGAATGAAGTTGTCGGTGGCTCCTGAGTCCACCAACGCTTTGATGTCGGCCATATTGTAACTTGCGCGAATAGACACTGGTACTCTCATAGAACGGTAGCGCATAATGTACACAGAGTTACAACGTATTGCCCTTACCCAGGCCGTCGGGTTCAGGCGCTTCCAAAATCCTGTCCCATCAATTGTTGTAGGACCAGGTCCTTGACTTCTTCATCGTCTCCTGCACTCCTCGTAGCCATTCCGCCGCTCTTTCTTCCTTGGTGTGCGGGGCTTCTGCCGCAGCTTCTGTAGTGCGTACTTGTGTATCGCGGCGTCTGCGAGGTTGTCTGCAGTCGCGGCTAATGTGACCCATCTTCTGGCAGTTGTAACACTGCATTTGACTATGGTCTCGTTTGAATTGTCGCTGTATGAATCCCCCTCGTGGTGGGAACGGTGGTCTGGTGTTCCTAGGGTGATTCGCTATGATTTCTTCAGCCCCCGCTAGTCGTCCTCGCACTCGATCTGCTGATGTATCCATTCGGTCATCATTCTGTAGTGGTGCGAGCAACTTAGCTAATGCTCCTCCTGTCGCGCGTCCTGGTTTGAATGCGTCAAGGTTTCCCCTGACCGTCTGCATGTGGATCCATTTTGTTGCCTTTTTAGGGCGGATTCCCTCCATTCTTCATAGTTTCGAGGGTCGTCATGTTGATACATGGTTTCGTAAAGTGCTCTTGGCAGCCCCTTTGTGAAATATTTGAGCATTTGCTCGTTGTTGATGTTGTACCCCGCATGTCGAACGAGTTGTTGTATAGGGCAATGTAATCGTCGATCTTGCCGTCCTTCATGTGTATCCAGCATCTAGCTGTGCTTGCGCTCGTTCTTTGCTAAGAACATCGCCGAACTGCCTTTGGAATGCATTGAGTAGGTTCTCCCACAACCTATTGTCGAATTGACTGGTCCCCGTTGCTACTTCGTTTACGAGCCATCGGCTGGCGGACATAACCCATTGGTTAACCGCGTTTCCCTGAATGTATGTTAGGAATAACATAGCTTTTTGATATTTGTTTGTCATGGCCGAATGGTTTGCGTTGACTCCCGCGTAGACCTCCCATTGGAGGATGAAAGCCTCGGCTTGCGACCTTTGTCCTGTGAATGTGGGTGGCGGGTTACCGATGAATTTGTCGTTTCCTCCTTGCATGGCTACTGCGGGTCCTGCGAGGGGTGGTCCCCTCCAGGTGGTCCTCCTCTGGTGATCCTCCTCCGGGCGGTCCTCCTCTTGGTGGTCCTCCTCCGGGCGGTCCTCCTCCCGGTGGTCCTCTTAGTGGTGGGAAGGGTCTATTGTCTGGTGACGGTACCCTGTTACGGTTGAGCCTGAATTCGTAGAACATATTAGTTCCTTCAGGGATGCTTGGTGCGTCAGGGACATCTGGTCCCATAGCTCGGTTGACGGCTTCCATATCTTCTGGTTGTAATTGTTGAACATGACCCGTTTGTTCGTTGATGACGAGTCGGGGTGGTGAGACTTCTGTTTGGGTAGTCATGTAGCTGTATGGTATTCCCCTGATGGGTTCGGGAATATGCAACTCAGCTGTTTGCGCGGCTAGTGCGTCTACTTCTGGTGATTGTACCACGATTTCTGCCGGTTCACCTCCACTTTGAGGGGTTGGCGATCTTTCGCTAGTGTGGCTTGACTGGGGTGGACTGGTTGTTCGCAGCTGAAATTCTGTCCTCGGTGGTTCCGTGTCGAGGTCTGGTACCTCTTCTTCTTGACCGTCTATGGGTCCTTGTTGATCGATTGGTCGTGCGTCGACTAGTGGTATGTTGATGTTTAGGTCGTCGGCGGCTGGTCGTGTTGCTTCGAAGTAATTGTTGGTGTTGCTCCACCTAAGTTCGATCCAGCAACAGCGCTCTTTGTTGAATACTACCGGGTGGAAGCGTTGTGATGTGGCCGCTTCTGCGTAGTATCCGGTGTTGTTTTCTTCGATTCTTCTGATGTCTGGTACGTGTCGCCACCTTACTCGTCCTACAAGGTATCGAGTGGGTGCGTCTCGTTCTCTTGAATTGATGCGATAGGGCACGAAGTCCCAGCCGTCTTTAGTATTGAGGGTTGCCACGGCGTCCGTTTTTATGGAGAGCTTGGATTTAATGTTACGTGCGGGCAGCACGTGAGCCTGACTTAGGCGACGTAGAGTGAACGCGGTGACTTAGCAGTGATCTTACTCAAGCACGAAGGCTGAGCGACGCCTCAACGCACGAAGGCGGAGTTGATACTTCTTGAACACGCGGCCCCAAAGGACGAGAGAGGAAGAGATGGGAACACGGCTTTGGATAACGAGTCTGAGAATGTACAAGAAATCCAAGCTATCGACCACAACAGTCGATAGCTTCCTTATAACACTATCGCGCGATCCGCCTTCGTCAGCGAGACCGCCACTACTACTATCTGCTGGGTAATCGTCCACTAATACGAACGCCACAACTACTACTACTCAGTAATCGTACAGTCAGTAACATCAGTCGGCTCGGTAATACTATCAGTAATCAACAGCGTATGAATGAGTAAGTCCGCAAGCATCAGTCAGAGACGAACAGTAAGCTCCCCTTGATCACGTCCCCTTGCTTATGGGTTAGGTCAGATACCTACTATGACCCGGGACGTTACAGTCAAGCAGTAGAACTCCACCTTCGTGCGTTGAGACGGTACTCAGCCTTTGTGCTAGAGTCTAGGAACTGCTAAGTCACCGCGTTCACCTTATGTTGCCTAAGTCAGGTTCACGTGCAGATCACACGTAACATTAAATCCAAGCTCTCCCCTACATCGAACGCCGTGGCGACTATCAACACCAAAGACGGGTGGAATTTCCAACCCTACCGAATTGAATCAAGAGAACGGGACGCCCCCACACGCTACCTAGTAGGACGAGTCAGGTGGCAACACATACCGGATACAAGAAGATCCGACGAAAACAACACAGGATACTACGCAGAAGCATCCACCGCACAAAGGTATCACCCCATAGTCTTCAATAAGGAACACTGTTGTTGGGTCGAACTCAGGTGGAGCAACACCAATAACTACTTCAAAGCGACCCGACCAGCAGCCAATGACCTAAACATCAACATACCGCTAACAGAAGCACGACCAATTGACCAACAAGGATCTATAGACGGTCAACGCGACCAAGAACTCGAATCAGAACCACCAAGGACCGAGTTCCAACTACGAGCAGAAACCCCAGCTGTATCAAGCCACACTAGTGAACGATCACCAACCCCACACAGCGAAGGAGTAGAACCCGAGGAAATCACAGTACATTCACCAGAAGTGGACACGCTCGCCACACAAACAGCTGAGTTACAAATCCCCAAACTATCAGGGGAATACCATTTAGCTACATGACCACCCAAACAGAAGTGTCGCCACCCTGCCTAGTCATAAATGAGCAAACTGGCCATGTCCAGCAAATACAACCAGAAGACATGGAAGCCGTCAATCGAGCAATGGGACCAGATGTCCCCGATGCACCAAGTATCCCTGAAGGAACCGATATGTTCTACGAATTCAGGCTCAACCAAAACTGAGTACCATCACCTGACAACAGGCCATTCCCACCTATGAGAGGATCGCCAGGAAGAGGACCGCCAGGAGGAGGACCGCCAGGAGGGGGCCCACCCAACAGCGGTTGGCCACAAGGAGGAGGAGGAGGAGGACCACCTCCAGCAGGACCAGCGATAGTCCCTCAACAAGGAGGGAACGACAAGTTCATCGGCAACCCGCCACCGACATTCACAGGCTCAAGATCCCAAGCAGAAGCGTTCATTCTTCAATGGGAGGTATATGCGGGAGTCAACACCAACCATTCGGCCATGAGGAACAAGTACCAAAAAGCTATGTTGTTCCTCACATACATACAGGGAAACGCGGTTAACCAATGGGTGATGTCTGCAAGCCGATGGCTCGTCAACGAAGTAGCCACTGGAACAAACCAATTTGACAACAGGTTATGGGATACAACATTAACGCCGAGCAAACCCTCAAATATTTCACAAAGGGACTACCGTGAGCCCTTTACGAGACAATGTACCAACATGATGACCTGCGGAACTATGAAGAATGGAGGGAATCCACCTTGAAAAGGCAACAGAAGTGGATTCACATGCAAACAGTCTGAGGAAACCTGGATGCCTTCAAACCAGGACGGACCACAGGAGGGGCACTAGCTAAGTTGCTCGCACCACTCCAACATGAGGACCGAATGGACACATCTGCAGATTGAGTGCGAGGACGATTGGCAGGAGCCGAGGAGATCGTCAACAACCATTATAAAAATGGTAATCCACCGCGACCACCAGTTGCACCACGAGGAGGATTCCTCCAAAGAAGATTCCAACATGACCACAGTCAAACGCAGTGTTATAACTGCCAGAAGATGGGTCATATCAGCCGCGACTGTAGACAACCTCGGCGGCAACGCGAGGTACAGACGCGGACCACAGAAGCCAAGCAAACCAAGGAAGAGAAAGCAGCCGAATGGCTACGAGGAGTCACTGGAGATGACGAAGAAGTAAAAGACCTGGTCCTACAGCAGTTGATGGGACAGGATTTTGGAAGCGCCTGAACCCGGTGGCCTCAATACGTTGTAACTCTGTATACATTATGCGCTACCGATCTATGCGAGTACCAGTTTCAATTTGCACAAGTTACAATATGGCCGACATAAAAGTGTTGGTGGACTCAGGAGCCACTGACAACTTCATACATCCCAACTTCGTCAAAAGAATGGGATTAGGACAACGGGCATTAGATAAGCCCAAAAACATCTATAACATTGACAATACCACTAATAAAGCGGGTCAGATAATGCACTATCTAATGCTTAATGTGGAAACAGGAGGCAGTAAAAAAGAAATGTGCTTCCTCATCACAGATATTGGAAAAGAAGACATACTGCTGGGTTATCCATGGCTAGCCACCTACGAACCAAAGTTCAGCTGGCATCATGCTACAATAGATGAGAAACAACTCCCT
Organism: Lactarius quietus; assembly: GCA_015025155.1. Taxonomy (NCBI): domain Eukaryota; kingdom Fungi; phylum Basidiomycota; class Agaricomycetes; order Russulales; family Russulaceae; genus Lactarius; species Lactarius quietus. The sequence continues at coordinate 11,960 of WITN01000734.1, read as the reverse complement.
ATTGTACTACGATCGGTTAACCCAAACAACAGAAAGGCGGTTTTGGCAAAGCTACTCACAGAAGAACAAGAGGACCTAAGGACATCACGAATGTTCACTACGGAAACAAAAGAACAAATCATGACAGAAATAGAAGAACAAGTATTTGGACGACGATCAGCAGTGGAACTAGTGGTAGACGCGAAAAAATATACCACAGCGGTCAAAATACCAAAAGAATACCAACGCTTTGCGAAGGTATTCAGCGAGGAAGAATCAAAAAGATTCCCACCCAAAAGGAGTTGCGACCACGCAATAGACTTCAAGAAGGGGGTGCCCGATGTCATAGACTGCAAAGTATACCCCATGACAAGGGTAGAAGACGCAGCCCTGGATGACTTCATCGATGAGCAAGTGGAGAAAGGGTACATCCGTCCCTCAAAATCTCCATATGCATCATCATTTTTCTTCATTAAAAAGAAGGATGGAAAGCTACGACCAGTACAGGACTATTGACGAATCAATGAATGGACGATACGAAACCAGTATCCGTTGCCCCTCATCGACGATCTAATCAGAGATCTTGGTGGGGCCCAGGTGTTTAGCAAACTAGACGTCCGACAAGGATATAACAACATACGTATCAAAAAAGGAGACGAACACAAAGCCGCGTTCAAAACGCGCCGCGGGCTTTTCGAACCAACCGTAATGTATTTTGGACTATGCAACTCACCAGCTACGTTCCAGAGCTTCATGAACGAGATCTACCAACCAATCATAGCAAAACATGAAGCCGAAGGGACCACAATTTGAGTATACATGGATGATATCGCCATTGCAACAAAACAACAACACCAAACGATCGAAAAACATCGAAACGCGGTCTGCAATGTACTAGCAGTCGCCCAAAAACACAATCTATTCTTCAAACCAGAGAAATGCGTCTTCAACGCGCCCAGTATTGATTACCTGGGGGTAATCCTTGAAGAGGGGGTAACACGTATGGACCCCATCAAAATTTCGGGCGTACGCGACTGGCAATCCCCGTCATCCGTAAAGGACGTACGATCATTTCTTGGTTTTTGCAATTTTTACTGGCAATTCATCAGAGGCTTCGCTAATATCACCAAGCCGCTAAATGAACTAACGCGCAAAGACGAACCATGGTGATGGGGAACAAGAGAGCAAGCAGTGTTTGACACGCTCAAGCAACGAGTCATCACGGAACCAATCCTGGCACACGCAGATCAAACACAACAATTCGATCTAGAAGTCAACGCGTCGGGATTTGCAGTAGGAGTGGTACTGTTACAAAAGAAGTCAGATGGAAAACGACACCCCGTGGGATATTACTCAGCAACACTCAATGCTGCTGAGCATAACTACAACATATACAACCTCGAGTTGCTAGCCATCGTAAAGGCACTACAAAATTGGCGACACCTGTTGGCTGGATCACCACACAAAGTACGCATATTTTCAGACCATCTCAACCTCCAATATTGGCGAGATCCCCAGAAAATCAGCCGACGAATCGCTAGAGAAGTGTTGGAACTAGCGGAATACAATTTCGAAATACACCATGTCAAGGGAACCAACAATGGAAGAGCCGACGCTCTCTCTCGACGACCTGACTACAATCAAGGAGAGAAGGACAATGAAGGTGTCACAGTCTTACCAAACAAACTGTTCATACGAACTACGACAACCAGCCCACAACAGGATGAGCAGAAAATACGCAAGTGGGTCAATCCCCACAAACTGACCAAGGCGGACGGACTCTGGTGGTATCACAGACAACGAATGGTCGTTACGGGAACGACAGAAGCGATCAGAGAAGTCATCTCTACTCATCACGATCCCCCCGTTCACAGCCACCCAGGAATCAACCAAACAACACAGCTGGTAGAACGTCACTACTGGTGGCCCACAATGAAACACGACATCGCTGAATATGTTCGAGGATGTGCCGAATGTCAACGACACAAGATCAATACGCAAAAGACGAGAGCACCACTACAACTGATATTCCCAAAACCAGAAGCGACACCGTTCGACGTAGTGGCACTAGACTTCATCACCAAACTCCCAGTGTCACGGGATTATGATTCAATACTAACAGTCACTGACCATGACTGTTCAAAGGCGTCAATATTTATACCATGCAAGGAGGAAATCTCAGGTGAGGAAACCGCAATGCTATACGCCAAACATGTGGTCGCCCGATTTGGATTGCCGATGAAAATCATCAGCAACCGAGACCCTCGGTTCGCATCAAAATTTACAAGAGAACTATGTCGGATCCTAGGAATACAGCAAAACATCTCGACCGCTTACCACCCACGAACGGACGGACAGTCTGAACATACCAATCAATGGTTGGAACAATACCTCTGGTTCTGGGCTAACGAAAGACAAGACAACTGGGCCGATCACCTCGCGCTGGCTGAATTTGCACACAACAATTGGACCAACGAATCCACACGCGAAACTCCATTTAGGTTGTTGATGGGATATCACCCACACACTAACTGGATGGATAAAACATCACCCATACCGCAGGTCACGGCCAGACTGGAACAATTAAAAGAGATAAGACACCAGGCACAAGAACAAATGCGCCGCGCGCAACAGTCATGGGTCAAGCATCGTGACACCCCCAAGTATCAGATAGGAGACCGGGTGTGGCTGGAAGGACGTCATCTGCGAACCCACCAACCAACCACGAAGCTTGCGCCCAGAAGACACGGACCATTCAGGGTTGTCCAGGTGATGTCCCCTGTTAATTATAGACTCGAACTTCCCACACAGTGGAGCATCCATGATGTGTTTCACACAGATCTTCTCACACCTTACAAAGAAACACTGATTCATGGAGAAAACTATCAGCGCCCACCACCAGAATTGGTAGGAGACGTGGAAGAATACGAAGTCGAAAAGGTACTAGACTTGAGGAGATACGGGCACGGGCGCAAACTACAATACCTAATCAAGTGGAAAGGCTACGCCGACTCGGATAACCAGTGGGTCTCATGGGATGATGTACATGCGGACAAAGAGATAAGGAAGTTTAAGCGCGCTAATCCGGGGGCCGATACTCACATAAAAGCGGCCCAGGAAAAGCGAACAACATCCCCATCTCATCCTACAATGTCCTATGCTCCCCTCACCATTATCAACATTGACGACATCCCCAATGTCAACACCCTCACCACCTACGACACCACCAATAACGTGGACAACCCCTTTTGCTCGGCAGTCGAACATGTCCAAGCAACAGCAGAGCGAGACCGAGAAGAACGAGAGCAAAATGAGCGAGACCTGGCCGAGGCTCGCCGGCAATTCCCCACACCCACAAGCGGCCGAGTGGAGAATGATGAGGAGGGATCACCAGCTGTTACAGCAGGTCATGACCTCCTGGAGGATGGACCAGATCACAAGATGACAGTGCAGGAGAGACAGACGAGGATACAGTTGCTGATGAGGCAAGTATCCTCCAGCCCTCCACCGCCTTCACGTCCACCACCGCTGTCGATCAATATGACAGTGAGGAGTCCAGCAAAGAATCAGACGACGGGTCCTACCACAACGCAAGAGTTGTGTGCACCCGATGTGACAACCCAGTGGACTACTGCCACTGCGCCCCCGAGTATGTACCCCCACAACAGGTCACCAATCCCGACCACATTACCGAAGAAGCCGACACGACCCTACCACCGCCAATTGCGGTCGTCTATGGACCCATGGCAGAACAAGGATATGCAGGAAGGGGATTACCCCCTTATGCAGCATCACTACGTGCCGAATGCATGCATTGAGGCGCCCTGTCCATGCCCTATCGCCTACTCCCCCAGGATTCTCCACAACCACGGGACGAACTGGGTACTGTTAATAATCCAACAGGATGGACATCGCATCCCCACTCAATACGTGCGGATAAGGATGCTCGACAACCCTGAGGTGTTTGGAACGATGGGGAGGGGTGAGCCAATATACCGAGGGTGTAACATTTCCACTGAACGTTGATCCAACTTGGATCCGATGGGTCTTCCTTGCTTCAACACTGAGCAAAGTGCACGGCTTCTGAACTCAGGAACGATTTTGAACGACTTGTAAAGGGCGAATAACCAATAAGGTCCCCTAATACCGCCTAGCTTGAGGTTTGTTACAAGGTGGCAACGCCTAACTCTTCAGTTGGCAACAAGATAGTCACAACGAACAATGACTCTGCTATAAGACTGTCTGAACTTCCTGAGAAGAGTACAGGTGGATTTCAAGACAACTAAGCTAGCGAACCATAGCGCAACTTGTACAGTATTTATAGTAAGTGTCCATCCAGATATGAAGCTGACACATATAGTATGAGTAAAGATCACAAAGGATTACTCACACATCAATAAGCAAATGTCTAATCACATCGGTAAGCAAATGATAAGCATAAGTAAGTGCGCAACTAAGCGACACTAAGCAATCATCAATCACAATGGTAAGCATAAGGGGAAATGTCATCCACAACAGTCAGCCATAAATGCGTCAATAAGCAATGGCTCGGCGCTAACACAGGCGCTCCTTGGACTAATCCATCTTGAACACATACCCGAAAGGGGATCAAACCTGGCCCGCTGGAGTGTGTCCCAACGGCAGCCACGGCCCGCTGATATCGGCAGCCTCAGGTCGCTGGTCTTACACCACACAATCGTTATCTGTCGTCGTTGGTCGTCTTCAGGACACAACTGTCTTCCGCCAAGTTCCATGGCTTCTTCCAACGTCCCCTGAGTTATGGGTTAGGTCAGATACGTACTGTGACCCGGGACAATCCTTCTACACCACAGTCCCATGACTTATCGATTAGGTCAGCTCCATGACCTGGGACTTTGTCACATGACCATGTCACGTGATCTTCATTTGTCCTGTAATAACCTTCCTGCCAGCATCTGGGGTCATACCGCGAGTTATCATGTTACTCACGAGCTGGCGGACTCTGCACGCCTCATCATAGGCTAGGTAGCTGTCATCTTCTGCGCTACAAGTGCACATACGGCCTCTTCCTCTTCGATGTCCTTTTGATCACGTGCCTCCCAGGTACGCGCCTCTGGATAATCATGGCAGCTCTTCCAGTGTTCGTGAAGGCATTTGCGCTGCTTGCGGACTTTGGCATGTTGAGCAGGGTCTGAACGTAACAGAGGGTGTCACGTGGTGACATCGTTCCGACCACTGCGCGCGCAAAACATCGCAAGTGCACTCATGAGCACTGGAAGAACTGTCAAGATACCCTGAAGCACACACATGGGTATTAGGTCAGCCAACATATAGCGAAGAAGAAGAAGAGGTTCACGCTCTCGTATGGGCCCAGGCAGATGGATATCCTGAGGCAGAAGAAGAAGACTATGCAGTGGAGGAGGACGAAGCCCTCCGTATACGCCAGTTATATTACAGGAAGAATGAAGGTCACGTGATCTATCACGTGAAAGTCCCAGATCATGCCTTGTATCTGGTCTAACCCATAAGTCATGGGACTTCAAGGATGGAAGGTTCGATATTATGTAATGTTTCCTCGGATGTGAGATTCCCGAGAGGCCGAAGAAGATGTCACGTGTAGAAGAGGAGGTCAAGTCCCAGGTCACAGTATGTATCTGACCTAAGCCATAACTCAGGGGACTTCGGTGTTGTATCAAGAATGGAAGATTATGGAAGGTTCTGGAAGGGCCATGGTAGGCACGAGGTCAGAGGCGATTCCTGACAGCTGAAGGTCTAGACATTTCCTTGTATGGTTCAAGTTCTGATGGAACAGGTTCTGATGCACTGGTATTGCGCCCTGACATTTGTTATCTTAGTTTTCTATTGTTCTCTTGTTCTATGTCGTCATTTGTGAGTCATGTGTTGTTCTTATCTCTGACTCATAGTTGTGTTATCTCTGACTCATGTGGGGCCTTATGCCTCATGTACTGTATGTTTCATGATAAGCCCCTGTGGCTTGATGGACAATTCCTATTGGCAGATAAGGTCGTAGGTCGTGTTTACTATAGTTCAAGCTCAGTTTTAAAGCTGGCTTGAGAGTACTATATATACTAGGCAGATATCGCAAGTAGTCATTAGCTTAGTTGTTTTGGACTTCCACCTGTATTCCTCTCAGGTTCTATTCAAAGCATTCTTATAGCAGAGTCATTGGTCTGTGTGACTAGTATCTTATCTTGTTGCCAACTTGTGTGTCAAAGTCATCACCTTGTTAGGCCATTCCAAGGGGACCTTTTCTGGTTATTCGCCCTTCACGAGTTCTTGTTGAGTTGTAAGCCGTGCGCTTAGCTCATTGTTTGATACAAGGAAGCCTTCGGATCCAAGTCGGATCAGCGTTTGGTGGAAACGCTACAGAGGGGATATACACGCCGAGCCAATGCGTGATATGGGACCAGCAGCTGAGTACACATGTGAAGAGCTGCAGTACTTTCGCGCTGACTTCCAGGGATGACGCTACGTAGACGAGGCATTCGCCAGGTTGGGGGATATTTCCCTGGCCATGGAGGTGAGGTGATACCGCGCATCCCAGGAAGTCGTCAAGGAGCTCGAAGCCGTGATCAAGAAGTTGGAGGACGACATCTTTGTCCATATCGATCATGCGCGACACTCGGTGGCTCGGTTAGGATGAGCACACGCTATTCGCCGAGTGCGGGATGAACATGAAACGGACGTGGGACTAACAGAGGTGTAACGAATGGCACTTGCGCCCAGATGAAACCTTCTGCACAGCCTAGTGCAGGATCAACTTTGACGTGCGACAAGAGCCGACACTGGTGAGGTGACATCTCAACCAGCCAACAGTGAACAAGGACTGTCCCTAAACAGGGAACAGCCATAGATAGACCAAACAATGCCGCAAAGGGCAAGAGACAACGCAACAGAAAGAAGTGTGATTACTCTAGCGATTAACAGTACACAAGACTGAGAAATGCTAAAGTGAGGGGACTCTACCGTCCTCACTTACTACTTATACTGCACAAGGACTGGGTTTAAACCTAAGTCCTCGGCGATGACTACAACAACATTAGTCCGCATGTGTCCATGAGTAAGGCATCAGTAAGTAAGTGACAAAGCACTACCGCCATTACTAAGTCCCTGAGTAAGTCCGTCAGTAAGCCATCAGTAATGCCTCAGTAAGCATATGGCCTGGCGCTTATATGAGTGCCTCCTGACTGATCCATCCAGAACACCTTCCAAAAGGGGATCAAACCCTCGGCCCACTGGAATCCATCCCAACATCAAGCCTAAGGCCTTACACCACGCGATCTTCAGGCGTCCCTTCTGTGCCTTCGTCGGCCTGCACGCATCCTGGTCCTGATGCGGCGAGTGTCACATGACCGCCATGGGCGATACATAACAGGAGGTGCCCAATTGGGTAGTGGAGCGTGGGCGCTCACCCTTGTGAAGGGGGTGACGTAATGGTTGGCACAGTAAGCGGGATGACAAGTCGCTCCTGAAGACTTACTCAGTGGTGACAAAGGACTTACTCATGTACTATACGATGACTGATGGTGATAACTGTATGATTACACAGCAGATTAGTAGGACTAGTAGTGGTGGCGGTCTCGCTGACGAAGGCGGGCTCCATCTTAGGCTTTATAAGGAAGCTATCGACTGTTGTGGTTGATAGCTTGGATTTCTTGTACACTTCTCGTATTGGAATCCCAACGTTCGATCTCTCTCTCTCTCTCTTCCGTCCTTTCGGACCGAGCCATTGTCAAGCAGTAGAACTCCGCCTTCGTGCATTGAGACGGTACTCAGCCTTTGTGCTAGAGTCTAGGAACTGCTAAGTCACCACGTTCACCTTACGTTGCCTAAGTCAGGTTCACGTGCAGCTCACATGTCACGTGGTGACATCGTACAGAACCCTGTGTCATCCAAACATCGCAAGTGCACCCACGAGCACTGGAAGAACTGTCAAGATTATCCAGAGGCACACACCTGGGTATTAGGTCAGCCAGAATATAATGAAGAAGAAGAACAAGTACGCGCTCTCGTATGGGCCCAGGCGGATGAATACCCTGAGGCAGAAGAAGACTATGAAGTAGAGGAGGATGAAGCCCTCCGTATAGGCCAGTTAGTGAGTGGAATGATCGTACACCCGTCGCCCTCAGATGCTGGCCAAAGTACTGCAGGAAGAATGAAGGTCACGTGATCTATCACGTGAAAGTCCCAGATCATGCCTTGTATCTGGTCTAATCCATAAGTCATGGGACTTCGAGGATGGAAAGCTTTGTATAATGTAACGTTTCCTCGGAAGCGAGATTCCCGAGAGGCCAAGAAGTGTCAAGTATAGAAGAAGGGTCTAGTCCCAGGTCACAGTATGTATCTGACCTAAACCATAACTCAGGGGACTTCGGTGTTGTATCAAGAATGGAAGATTATGGAAGGTTCTGGAAGGGCCATGTGTCATGTGGTGACATCGTGTCGACCCCTGCGCGCACCAGACGTCGCAAGTGCACTCATGAGCACTGGAAGAACTGTCAAGATTACCCTGAAGCACACACATGGGTATTAGGTCAGCCAGCATATAGCGAAGAAGAAGAAGAGGTTCGCGCTCTCGTATGGGCCCAGGCAGATGGATATCCTGAGGCAGAAGAAGAAGACTATGAAGTGGAGGAGGATGAAGCCCTCTGTATACGCCAGTTAGTGAGTGGAATGATAGTACACTCGTCGTCTTCAGACACTGGCACAAGCACTACAGGAAGGATGAAGATCACGTGATCTGTCACGTGAAAGTCCCAGATCATGCCTTGTATCTGGTCTAACCCATAAGTCATGGGACTTCAAGGATGGAAGAGCTTTGGTATATTGTAATGTTTCCTCGGATGTGAGATTCCCGAGAGGCCAAAGAAGATGTCACGTGTAGAAGAGGAGGTCAAGTCCCAGGTCACAGTATGTATCTGACCTAAGCCATAACTCAGGGGACTTCGGTGTTGTATCAAGAATGGAAGATTATGAAAGGTTCTGGAAAGGCCATGGTAGGCATGAGGTCAGAGGCGATTCCTGACAGCTGAAGGTCTAGACATTTCCTTGTATGGTTCAAGTTCTGATGGAACAGGTTCTGATGCGCTGGTATTGCGCCCTGACATTTGTTATCTATTGTTCTCTTGTTCTATGATGTCATTTGTGAGTCATGTGTTGTTCTTATCTCTGACTCATGGTCGTGTTATCTCTGACTCATGTGGGGCCTTATGCCTCATGTACTGTATGTTTCATGATAAGCCCCTGTGGCTTGATGGACAATTCCTATTGGCAGATAAGGTCGTAGGTCGTGTTACTATAGTTCGAGCTCAGCTTTAAAGCTAGCTTGAAAGTACTATATATACTAGGCAGGTATCGCCAGTAGTTGTTAGCTTAGTTGTTTTGGACTTCCACCTGTATTCCTCTCAGGTTCTATTCAAAGCATTCTTATAGCAGAGTCATTGGTCTGTGTGACTAGCATCTTATCTTGTTGCCAACTTGTGTGTCAAAGCTATCACCTTGTTAGGCCATTCCAAGGGGACCTTTTCTGGTTTATCACCCTTTACAAGTTCTCGTTGAGTTGTAAGCCGTGCGCTTAGCTCATCGTTTGATTCAAGGAAGCCCTTGGATCCAAGTCGGATCAGTGTTTGGTGGAAACACTACACCATGGTAGGCATGAGGTCAGAGGCGATTCCTGACAAGGCTGAAGGTCTAGACATTTCCTTTTGTGGTTCAAGTTCTGATGGAACAGTTTCTGATGCACTGGTATTGCGCCCTGACATTTGTTATCTCTCTTATCTTGTTCTATGATGTCATTTGTGAGTCATGTGTTGTTCTTATCTCTGACTCATTGTTGTGTTATCTCTGACTCATGTGGGGCCTTATGCCTCATGAACTGTATGTTTCATGATAAGCCCCTGTGGCTTGATGGACAATTCCTATTGGCAGATAAGGTCGTAGGTCGTGTTACTATAGTTCAAGCTCAGCTTTAAAGCTAGCTTGGAAGTACTATATATACTAGGCAGGTTTCGCCAGTAGTCATTAGCTTAGTTGTCTTGGACTTCCACCTGTATTCCTCTCAGGTTTGCCAAAGCAGTCTTATAGCAGAGTCATTGGTCTGTGTGACTAGTATCTTATCTTGTTGCCAACTTGTGTGTCAAAGCTATCACCTTGTTAGGCCTTTACCAAGGGGACCTTTTCTGGTTTATCGCCCTTCACAAGTTCTTGCTGAGCTGTAAGCCTTGCGCTTAGCTCATCGTTTGATTCAAGGAAGCCTTCGGATCCAAGTCGGATCAGCGTTTGGTGGAAACGCTACATCGCACGTAACATCTCCCGGTCCCAGCAGAAACAAGACAATCTGTTACGTGCGAGCAGCACGTGAGCCTGACTTAGGCAACGTAGAGTGAACGCGGTGACTCAGCAACAGTATTACTCAAGTACAAAGACTGAGTGACGTCTCAACGCGCGAAGGCGGAGTTGTTCCTTTGCTGATCTTGATGCACGGCCCCGTAGGACGAAAGAGTGAGAGAGAGAGAGAGACCCGGTTTTGGATAGCAAGTTGAGAAATGTACAAGAAATCCAAGCTATCGACTACAACAGTCGATAGCTTCCTTATATCCTACTAGTGGGACCGCCTTCGTCAGCGAGACCGCCACTACTACTATCTGCTAGGTAATCGTCCACAAGTATCAGTCATCGTATAGTAACACATCAGTAAGCGCACCAGTCAGCGTATCAGTCAGCGTATCGTACAGTAAGCGTTCCATCAGTCATGCATCAGTACCGTAAGAACCCTCCTAGATCACGTCCCATCACTTATGGGTTAGGTCAGATACTTACTATGACCCGGGACGTTACATCACCCCCTTCACAAGGGTGAGCGCCCTCGCTCCACTACCCAGTTAGGCACGGTGGTTAGCCCCACATCGGTCTCGTGTTCATCTCGCACCCTCAAAATTGCATGGGCTCTTCCCAGCCGCTTTGCCGAATGGCGCGCGCGGTCGACATGGACGAAGATGTCGTCCTCGAGCCGCTTGATCGCTGCCTCGAGCTCCTTGATGACCTCCTGGGACGCGCGATAGCGCCTCACCTCGGCTGCTAGGGAAATGTCTCCTAGCCGAGCGAGGGCTTCGTCAACCTGGCGCCGCCCCCGGAAGTCAGCTCCTAAGTACTGCAAATCTTCACGGGAATACTCAGCGGCGGGTCCCATGTCTCGGCACGGCTCAGCGTGGATCTCCCCTCGGTAGATGGACGAATGACGCCCCATGGTCCCAAAGACCTCCGGGTTATCGCACATTCGTACTCGTACGTACCGAGCAGGAATGCGACGTCCCTCGTGCTCGATCACCATTGGCACCCAATTCATCCCGTTGTTGAGGTCGAATCCGCTGGGAGTAGGCGATAGGGGACGGTGAGGGCGCCTCGGCGCATCCGCTCGGCGCGTATTGATGGGTGAGGTATCTCGTGCCTCGGCGTATGAAGGGAGTCCTCGCATGGTGTATCCTTCCTCCGCAGTCGGGCCGTAGATGACAGCAACCGGAGGTGCTCCTCCTTCGTCATCCATGGCTTCATTGGTAATGTCGTCTGTTTCTTCTTCATAGTGGCTTCGGGGGGGCACGCGCATGGGTGCGCAGTGGCAATAGTCCTGGGGGTTGTCGCATCGGGTACAGATGATATTGGCGTCGTGGTATGATCCGTCGGAGGATTCGTCACTGCTGTATCGGTCGACAGCGGTGGTGGACGTGAAGGTGGTGGAGGGCTGGACGATACTTGCCGTGTCAACCTCTGTATCCTCATCCGTCTCTCCTGCGGCGTCATCTTCGTCACTTGGTCCAGCCGCCAGGAGGTCATGACCTCCTTCAGTAGCCCGTAGTCCCTCCTCATCTGCCTCCACTCTTCCGCTTGCGGGTGTGGGAAATCGCCTGCGAGCCTCGGCCAGGTCTCGCTCGGCTTGATCTCGTTCTGCTGTTGCTCTGACATGCTCGACTGCGGAGCAGAGTGGG
>WITN01000733.1:0-44289 GCA_015025155.1 Lactarius quietus | reverse complement strand
AACTCGGAGGATGGCATGCAATTAATTAACATACGCTAGGGAGAGCGTAAACCGGTTCATGTCTTCATATGTCTGCGAGAGATCAGTTTTTCCGTGAGTGTCGTGTGTTAAGGCCTGAGCAGACAGGTCCTACAGGCATCCCATCCAGCTCAGCCATTATACCCTTGATTTGCTGATACAAGCGCTCTTGCTCATCGGGGAAGAAGGCTAGCAAGGCGAACGTGAAGCAAAGTGTATGGGCTGTCGTCTGTAGCAAAGGCACACTTCAAATCGCACCACTAAGGAATGCGGCGGACCTACCTCGTGCCCAGCGAGAAGGAATATATACGTATTCCCTGAGATAGCAAGTGAGTAATTTTTTCATGACCGATATTGTATGAGAAGTGGCACTTACCGATGAGCTCTTCCTCAGTTATCGCTGCGCCGCCGTCCAGATCGCCGTCTGCCGCGTCCAAAAGTCCACTGAACAGATCGTGACGCTCTTCCTTTGTATCCGCGTTTCTACGAGAATTCACCAAATCTACCATATATTGCTATCCAATACGTTAGCTGTGGAGGACACGACAGATACTTAGATGGGACAGGGTACCCCCAGCTCGTTGAATGCCAGGTATGTCTTTCTTGTGCGTTCCGTTAAACTCATCGACCAGTTAGGAAGTACAAATTTTAAGGATATATTTGCAGACGAGATGTGAAGTGCATCCTTGAAAGTCATCTGGTGGCCGGGGGGGACAATCAAGTCTGAAGTCCATGAGACCCGGCGGCCGAAACCTAGAATATTCGGCAGAAGAATCAAGATACAAGGGTTGAGTAGAATATAGATTACCTGCAACGCCGATGACAAAAAGGGCGATCTGACGATGGAGTTGGAAAATGTGTGCGGGAGAATCTACACTTGGCGTACCGGAAGGGTGATATCTACGCAGTGATCCACCACGATTCAGGCTTATCTCCCCAGACATTGTCGAACAGATCGAACATGATCCGGATGGTTTCGTCCCATACAAGCCGAGTATTTCTCTACGAGTGATATTGAGAATATGACAAACTTCAAACAACAGTGAAGTACCTCTGAGAAGGCTGGAGCGGTGATTGTCCTGTACCTTTTCCATTCCTCCCCTTCTGAGGCTATGATATTACCTCCAAAAACCGCCAGCGCTTCATATTTTTCGACAGGTTTGGGAAACTTGGCACGAGAAGTCGACACCTCCTGCAAATAAATCAAAGATGAAAGAACATTCAAGTAGAGGTGGTTCATTCCTTACTTTGATAGCGGCTGCATCTGCAAGGAAAATGTTGGTTCGGGAGGGCCACGCGGATACCTGGTAGACCGTCGTCCTTAAATTGTGTCCCTCCTCATATTGAGGCAGTAAACTCACCATGGCAAAGGCATCCTGTCCGGAAGCGGCGAATTCTGCGTTCCATGGTTCGCATATGATATCTTGAACTGGAAAGCATGTCCTTACCTTGATATCCGTTCTTAATCATCCATGAATTCTCTCGAATCAGATAACGAAACGGTGGCAGTGCGCGCCTCATCAGCTGTGTCACACCCGACACCGGAGTGATAAGGACGCGGGGTCCCGAGAGGTGCCTGTCAGGGTAGCTATCGGTCATGTCGTTTCTTGGATGTAGAGGCCAGGTACCCACCCAACGGCACGGACATTTCTCCGGAATTCCAGCGCGGTGTGGAGTAGATATAGGCCCAGAAGTGAAATGAGGGAAAGTAGAACTGAGTGCATGACTGTCTGTAACAGAGGGCAGAGAGGGAACGGGGTTGCGAAGGAGAATAGTGGGAATTTGCGATAACCTCGCCATCCCTGCCTACTATATAGAGTACTTAAAAGCTTAAGCGCTATTAAGCGCTTAATAGCGCTTAATGCTCAGACGCGCCTCAGGCCGATATCATGACCGAAATTCACGTGATCGACGGTAGGCGACGGGTTGCGGCGGTACCAAGCGCGGTACAATTTAAAAGCTCCCCCCACAACGCGTCACTGCAACTCGTACTAACACCGACTACTGGCACCTTCCAATGCTGCAAATTCCCGGATCGTGTCATACTACTGGGTGTAGTGCAAAATAATGGACTGACATCGCCAGTACAACAACACCACGGGTCCCCTAGAGCAGTAGGAAACCGGGACTATTATTTTCAATGGTTCGAAACCCCCGGACCATACCAGGAGACGAATCTGTTTTCCAACTTAGACGCTGGTGAGCTTGGTAGTGCCAGCGCCTTTACGCGACTTGTATACGAAGCACCTCGGGAGTTTAATTCCTTAAGGGTCGAGTAAGTTAGATTACTTGTTCATCGTCAGCACTCACAGCATGTAGCACGGGAACTGCTACAATTTCCGCGTCTTTTCACCACCATAACCTGACTTCCGAGTCACCGTGCAGTCGCACAGGCATGGGTGCCTGTGAACGCCGGGTTGTTATGAATTTCCCCACGCCATCCACCACCACGCGCTGCACCTTGCCATGTTAACCTTACGCACGTGTGCGGCACAAAGGGACTCCACTGTTCGTAGATGTGTTGGATCTTTCCGATGTTGAGAGCAAGTGTTCTGCTGTGAGGAAGGGTTCAATATAAGAAAAACCTGTGGAAGTCATACTAGTAAACTGAGAGCTGTCATCTCTTTGAGAGAAAAGTAGTCAATTAGGAAGATTGATATCTTCCTAATGGACTACTTTTCCATCCGCGTTATAGTAGGGACAGTGGCAGTTTTTCCGCCCATTCTCCAAAGGAGATGTAGTCTGGACAATATACGCATGACCTGCATTGGAAGCGACCAGAAAGGGTGCACAAACTGTCCGGTGACTTCGTTGGAGTCGGACAGGGCCCAGGTGCCTCTTGGTAAGCATAGACCCACCGTGGTTACGAAAAACAAGAATACTAGTAGTAGATTACCTATAGGAAGGTCCACGGGAGTCTCTTGCCTCAACAGGAAGAGCCACAGGTAGTATGAAGACTGCTAGATTTCCCTGTGCCAGTATTGAGGAAGAGTTATTGTCAGAGCATCAACAATTAGCGAGAGTATACCAATTCCTTGTTGCTCGGTTACAACAATCCCACTGCATCGTCATTCTATTGCAGTCTTATAGCCACTGGGAAAACTCTTCAAGGCAGCGTCGTATTCCGGCCGAAATAGAAGGGTCTACGAAGGCCGTGTATGTCAGCTCCTTCAGGGCAACCAAGTGGCATGTGCCAATTGCAGCTTATGGGGAAGTTTAACAGGTCCATAGGCAAAAAATGGCCATGCTTATAACATGATGACCCTATTCTCACAGCCAGAAATTTGACAAAGGTAAAGATACAAGATACAATCACCAAACCCTAGATTTGGCAGTTTACATAAGGCGTATCGGTTCCAGATCTAGATGGAGGAGTGATGGAGGCTCCCCTTACAACAGTGTCCGATGTGAAACGACAAATGACCTAAAGGTTTATTTGGGTAAACAGCTATCGCCTCTTGAATACCAGCGGCACGCGATTTGGACTGAAAGAAAGTTCAGGCTGCAGCAAACAGGAGGGTGTGGACGTTGCATACGTATTGGTCAAGAGTTGCCGAGAGGAAATTACACGCGCAAAACGTTCGTCAAATGTCTCGCCGGCGAATTCGGGCTCTTCTTTAATTTCGACTCTATACTTAAACATCATCATCGTGATGACAGCGATGCTCTCAGTTTCGAAGAACCTGAAAAAAAAACCAGATAAGTACTTCGCCACGTTGTCGACGACTTAGTCTGCTCGTACCGTCTGCCAAGGCACGCCCGGGCACCTACAACAAACTAGTGATGCATGATCTGTTATTACGAGATCAAACCTACCTGCGCTAAAGGTCAAAAAGGCGTCCCGGGGCCAGTCCTCAAGGAACCTCTCTGGCCGGAATGTGTGGGGATCCTTCCAATACCTCGCTGTGGGGGTTCAGTATGGTCCAGTCCTTGGGATAGTAGGAAACCCAACACACGGTTATAATGCAGGGCGGGCACATGAATGGCTATATTTGTTCCCGCGGGGACAGGGAATGTTGTCTTTCCACCGTCGGCGTTATTCACTGTCAAGACGGTATCTTCTGCAGCTCTTTTGGGGATGGACGTAACCTGCGATTACACGTCGTTCGGGTTTAGAACCACAGCTCATCTGACTAGACGCACCGCTGGGCTGAACCATGCCTATCAGCTTCGCTCGGGGGCCTGATTGAAATATGTACTCACAACATCCTGAGTGTTTCATATAAGACGCTTCGAGCCCCAGCAGATGAGAACTCAGATGCTGGTATGTAATGAATGGACCTACGCCAGGGAGAGCGTGAACCGGTTCATGTCTTCATATGTCTGCGAGAGATCGGTTTTTCCGTGAGTTTCGTGTGGTCTAGACCTGAGAGGGCAGGTCCTACAGGCATCCCATCCAGCTCAGCCATTATACCCTTGATTTGCTGATACAAGCGCTCTTGCTCATCGGGGAAAAAGGCTAATAAGGCGAACGTAAAGCAAAGTGTATGGGCTGTCGTCTGTAGCAAAGGCACACTTCAAATCGCACCACTAAGGAGTGCGGTGAACCCACCTCGTGTCCAGCGAGAAGGAAGATGAACGTATTCCCTGAGATAGCAAGTGAGTAACTTTTTCATGACCGATATCGTACGACAGTGGCACTTACCGATGAGCTCTTCCTCAGTTATCGCTGCGCCACCGCCTAGATCGCCGTCTGCCGCGTCCAAAAGTCCACTGAATAGATCATGACGCTCTTCCTTTGTATCCGCGTTCCTGCGAGAATTCACCATTTCTACCATATATTGCTATCCGATACGTCAGTCATGGAGGACACAACAGATACGTAGTTGGGACAGGGCACCCTCAGCTCGTTGAATGCTAGGTACATCCTTCTTGTGTGTTCCGTTAGATTCACTGCCCAACGAGGAACTATAATCCTTAAGAAAATGGTTTCAGACGAGATGTGAAGTGCATCCTTGAAAGTCATCTGGTGGCCTGGAGGAACAATCAAATCTGAGGTCCATGTGACCCGACGACCGAAACCTAGAATCGTTAGCATGAGAATTAGGATGCAAGGGTTGAGCAAAGTATAGATTACCAGCAACGCCGATGACAAAGAGGGCGATCTGACAGAGGAGTTGGAAAATGTGTGCGGGAAGATCTACACTTGGCCTACCGGAAGGGTGATATCTACGCAGTGATCTACCACGATTTCAGGTTTGTCTTCCCAAACATTGTCGAACAGGTCGAACATGATCCGGATGGTTTCGTCCCATACAAGTCGAGTATTTCTCTACGAGTCGCATTGAGAATATGACAGACTTCGAACAACATTGACGCACCTCCGAGAAGGCTGGAGCGGCGATCGCCCGGTACCTTTTCCATGTCTCCCCTTCTGAGGCTACGATGTTACTTCCAAAAACCGCCAGCGCTCTATATATTTCGATGGGTTTGGGAAACCTGGTACGAGAAGTCGTCACCTCCTGCAAACAAATCAAAGATCAAAGACATTTAGTTCGAGGTGGAATTTCCCTTACTTTGATAGCGGCTGCATCTGCAAGGAAAATGGTGGCTCGGGAGGGCCACACGGTGACCTGGTAGACCATCGTTCATAACTCGTGTCCCTTCGCATATTGAGACAGTTAACTCACGAAAGCAAAGCCATCCTGTCCGGCAGCGACGAATTCTGCGTTCTGTGATTCGCATATGATATCTTGAAATGACAATCATATCCCACCTTGATACGAGTTCTTGACCATCCATGAGCTCTCTCGAATCAGAAAACGAAACGGTGGCAGTGCGCGTCTAAGCATCTGTGCTACACCCGACGCCGGAGTGATAAGGATGCGGGGTCCCGAGAGGTGCCTGTCAGGGTAACTCTCGGTCACGTCATCTCTATGTTGTAAGGGCAAGGTACCCACCCAACAGCACGGACATTCCTCCGGAATTCCAATGCGGTCTGGAGTAGATATAGGCCCAAAAGCAAAATAAGGGCAAGTAGAACTGAGTGCATAACTTTCTGTCACGGAGGGCAGAGAGGGAGGGAGGTTGCGAAGGAGACGAGTAGGAATTTGTGATGACCTGGCCATACTGTATACTGTATACTTAGCAAGCTGCGCTCCCAGTACTCTGATTGATCTGGCGAATGAGAACACGACCGAGATGACCGAAATTCCCACGTGAATGCCGAAAGCGCCCTGCAACGCGTGTAACTTACTTTCACCGACTTTGTACCACTGACGCCTCCACGCCAATGATGCAAATTCCCGGACAGTGGCGTGCTACTGGCACTCCCTTCGCTTTCATTCTCAGCACAGAACGATGGGGCTTAGTGCATCAGAGTGTAATTGTAAGATAGTCTCACCATAGCCGTACAACGCAGTACAACAACTCCACAGGTCCTTTTGAGATCGACGTACAGTAGGCAAACTGGGGCTAGTATTTTTGAAGGTTTGAAAACCCATGACAGGAAACGGATATTTTTTTCCAAGTTAGGCACTGGTGGGCTAGGTAGCGCCAGCGCCTTTACGCAGCTTCATGACTTATACACGAAGCAGCTCGGCCGACTTTAATTCCTTAAGGAGTCGAGTAAGAGTAAGTTCCATTACTTGCTCATCGTCAGCACGCAGAGCATGTAACGTGGGAAGTGCTACAAATTCCTTGTCTTTTCACCACCGTGACACGTCCAAGTCTCCCCGACGTCGCACGCGCATGGGCACAGGATTACGCACCGACGAAGAAGTCATGAATTTTCCCATCCCTACACTGTCCACCCCCTTGCACTGCACCTCGCAGTGACGCCAGACAAAGTCGTTGGAGGCCCGAAAGCCTCTGCGATCTGAGCACGTTCCCTTCGAAGAGCATTGACCAAATTCAACAGATCCTATGTATACAGCGG
This sequence comes from Lactarius quietus, assembly GCA_015025155.1. Taxonomy (NCBI): domain Eukaryota; kingdom Fungi; phylum Basidiomycota; class Agaricomycetes; order Russulales; family Russulaceae; genus Lactarius; species Lactarius quietus. The sequence continues at coordinate 37,394 of WITN01000733.1, read as the reverse complement.
AGGTCCCAAACTGGACACCTCTCCCAACGTATGGATGGATAATCTGCCGTGGTTGGCGCGTGTTGTATCCCAAGGATGAAGTCGGCGATCCAGTTGCAGTAGTTGACTTAAGTGGCAGAGTTGTCTCGTCACTCTGTCTAACTTAGTCGCGCCCTTCCTTCTCACCAGCTGCGTAGTCGAGTGGACTAGAGCTTTGTGGCTGTCTTACACCACATATCAGTGAGTGATGCACTGACGGGTGATATGGGCAATCGACACCCCTCGACTACGCATTTATGGGTCGAGGAGTGTGGGGGGAAGTAAGGTTGGATGAATGGCAGCAAAATTGGGGATCACATCCGCAGGTGTTTGACAGTTCTGCAGCCATGTCGACTCGGTGTAGTGTCAGTGTCATTTACAAAAAGAGTTGCGGCTCACTTTACATCCACTTCACGCGTGACTTCAGCGTGTTAACCGTACGCAAGTCTGCACAGAGGAACCCTGCTGGGCGCAAAGGCGTTACATATTGGTGGCAGTATCAAACATTTATAAACATTGCCGATGTCGAGATTGGGTGGTCTGCTGTTTGGGTTCATTACGAAGATATTTGCGTTATAGCGACGAGGGCAAATTTTCCGCCGACTATCCTTAAGGAGATGTGCCAGATGTGGTCTGGACAACCCACGCATGGCTCGCACAGTGGAGCGACCAGAACAGGAGCACAATGCTTGGAGTCGGACAGGGTCCACGCAACTTTTAGATAGCATCGGTACAGTATCCACCGTGTCAAGCTTTCAAGGTGGCCTGGTGGTGTATTTCGACACCGTCATCACGAAAAACAAGGATACGAGTAGCCTGACCTATGTGAAGGGCCGCGGGGGTCTCTTGGCTCAGTAGGCGAGCAGCTGGTGGTATAGACAGTAATATTTCCCAGGGCCAGGATCATTGATGAGGAAGCAATTATTGTCGGAGCCTCAATAATCAGCGAGATCATACCAATGCCTTGTCACGTTACTCAGTTAACTTACAACAACCCCACTGCATCGTTCTATTGCAGTTTTATAATCACTGGAAAAACTCAGCGTCGCATTCTGGCCGACAGTGTATTTCAGGGCAACCAATTTGAATGTTTCGATTGCAGCTTGGCAGGCGGCACGGACAGTTAGAAATTTGACAAAGGTGAAGATAATCCCCAACCAAAACACTAGGGTTGGCAGTCACCACGCACGGCCAAACATGTCATGTTTAAAGCAAAGTAACCTGGATGCTGGTCCCGCGGCGGTTTGCCTCCTATGCCCTCGACGGAAAGGAGCATAACCCCTGAGTTACCTTTAAATTCTCCCCTTGATCTCTCCCCATCCGTTCATGGCAGATTATTACGACTCCCAAATGCTCAGAGGACGCTTGTCCCGGCGAACCTGCGACGGACGTCTTCACCTCACGGGTGCCAGTGGAGAAAACGTCGAAGCACAGAACAAGGCGTCGTCGAACGAAAACAGCTTTTTGAACGACTCCGCACAGGCCACTACGTCCAGTTCGGTAGCAGGCAACGCTGTTGACAATAAAAACGGTTCGATTTTTTTTGGCTCTTCCAGTCATGCTTTGTTAAAGCGAATTTGACGCCTCGGCCGTAGAATCCACCAAAGCCGACGCCCTGAAAGCCGACGTAAACAAGAAAGGCAAACAACGTGCGTGCAGCTGAGCGCATTCTACTTGCGAAAGGTCAAACGAACAACGAGGCAGGTGACCTTGCTCGCCGTATTAGATATGATGTATAGTTGTGTAGCATCGCGCACGAAACCAGATAACAAACGAAATTTCACGCTTGAGTCACATATGAACCGCTAAAGGCCATTTAATAATGCAGTTATGTCTAAGCAAGGCGACGACGACGCCTCGTTCACATGAGGGGTGTCAAGAGGTTACAACGGCATCCGATGAAACGACAAAATGACCCAAAGGTTAATATTCAGGTAAACAGCTAATAGCTATCGCCTCTTGAATACCAGCGGTACGCGGTTGGGGCTGAAAGAGAAATCAGGCTGTAGCAAACAGGAGGGTGTGGACGTTGCATACGTATTGGTCAAGCGGTACTGAGAGGACATTATACGAGCAAAGCGTTGTTCAAAGGTCTCGCCGATGAATTCGGGCTCTTCTTTAATTTCGACTCTATAATTCAACATCATCATCGTGATGACAGCGATGCTCTCAGTTTCGAAGAATCTGAAAGCAAAAAAATACATATGAGTACTTCAGCACGTCATCAACGACCCAAGTCTGGGCATACCGTCTGCCGAGGCACGCCCGGACACCTACAACGACTTAGTGATGCACGATAAGGTGTCAATTACGATGAAACCAAACCTACCTGCGCCAAACGTCATAAAGGCGTCCCGAGGCCAGTCCTCAAGGAATCTCTCCGGCCGAAATGTGTGGGGATCCTTCCAATACCTCGCTGTGAGGGTTCAGTATGGTCCAGTCCTTGGAATAGAAGGAAGCTCAACATACGGTTATAATGCAGGGCGACCACATCAAAGTCTATCGCTGTTCCTGCAGGGACAGGGAATGTTGTCTTCTCCCCATCAGCATTATTCACTGTCAAGACTGTATCTTCTGCAGCTCTTTTGGGGATATTTGGAACCTGCGATTACATGTCATTCTGGCTTAGAACTACCGCTCATAAGATTGAACGCACCGCTGGGCTGAATCGTGCCTGTCAGCTTTACTCGGAAACCTAATTGAAACAGTACTCACAACATCCTGAGTGTTTCATATAAGACGCTTCGAGCCCCAGCAGATGAGAACTCGGATGCTGGTATGTAATGAAAGGACTTACGCTTGCGAGAGTGTGAACCGGTTCATGTCTTCATATGTCTGCGAGAGATCGGTTTTTCCGTGAGTTTCGTGAGATCTAGACCTGAGCAGGCAGGTCCTACAGGCATCCCATCCAGTTCAGCTATTATACCCTTGATTTGCTGATACAAGCGCTCTTGCTCGTCGGGGAAGAAGGCTAGTAAGGCGAACGTGAAGCAAAGTGTATGGGCTGTCGTCTGTAGCAAAGGCACACTTCAAATCGCATCACTGAGAGGATGCGGTGGACCTACCTCGTGTCCAGCGACAAGGAAGATATACGTATTCCCTGAGATAGCAAGTGAGTAACTTTTTCATGACCGATATTGTATTACAAGTGGCACTTACCGATGAGCTCATCCTCAGTTATCGCTGCACCGCCGTCCAGATCGCCATCTGCCGCGTCCAGAAGTCCACTAAACAGATCGTGATGCTCTTCCTTTGTCTCCGAGTTTCTGCGAGAATCCACCATTTCTACCATATATTGCTATCCGATGCGTTAGCTGTGGAGGACACGACAGAAACTTAGTTGGGACAGGGTACCCTCAGCTCGCTGACTGCAAGGTTTATCTTTCTCGTGCGTTCCGTTAGATTCATTGTCCAGTTAGGAAGTATAATTTTTAAGATTATATTTGCGGACGAAATGCGAAGCGCATCCTTGAAAGTCATCTGGTGGCCGGGGGAACAACCATATCTGAGGTCCATGTGACCCGACGACCCGAACCCTAGAAACATTAGCATGAGAATCAGGATGCAAGGGTTGAGCAAAGTATGGGCCCGGGATTATCTGCAACGCCGATGACAAAAAGGGCGATCTGAGGGAAGAATTGGAAAATGTGTGCGGGATGATCTACACTTGGCGTACTGGAAGGGTGATCTCTACGCAGTGATCTACCACGATTTCAGGTTTGTCTCCCCAAACATTGTCGAACAGGTCGAACATGATCCGGATGGTCTCGTCCCATACAAGCCGAGTATTTCTCTACGAGTCATATTAAGAATATGACAGACTTCGAACAGCATTGACGTACTTCCGAGAAGGCTGGAGCGGCGATCGTCCTGTACCTTTTCCATTCTTCCCCTTCTCAGGCTACGATGTTACTTCCAAAAATCGCCACCACTTTATATTTTTCGACAGGTTTGGGAAACCTAACACGAGAAGTGGACACCTCCTGCAAACGAATCAAAGGTGAAATACATCCAGTTTAAGGTACAGTATCCCTTACTTTGATAGCGTCTGCATCTGCGAGGTAAATCATGGTTTGTGGGGGTCACGCGGAGACCTGTTAGACCATCGTCCTTAACTAGCGTCCCTCCTCATATTGAGCAGTAAACTCACCATGGCAAAGGCGTCCTGTCCGGCAGCGGCAAATTCTGCGTTCTGTGATTCGCATACGATATCTTGAACTAACAATTATGTCCCTACCCTGATATCCGTTCTTGATTATCCATGAACTATCTCGAATCAGATAACGAAACGGTGGCAGTGCGCGCCTCAGAAGCTGCGTCATACCCAACACCGGACTGATAAGGACGCGGGGTCCCGAGAGGTGTCTGTCGGGGCAACTATCGGTCATGTCGTTTCTAGGATGTAGGGGCCAGGTACCCACCCAACAGCACGAACATTCCTCCGGAATTCCAACGCGGTCTGGAGTAGATATAGGCACAAAAGTGTAAGGAGGGCAAGAAGAACTGAGTGCATTACTGTCTATGACAGAGGGCAGAGAGGGAGGGGGTTGCGAACTTGCGAAGGAGAATAGTGATTTGTGATGTCCCTGCCTATATACCTAGCTTGATGCTCAGGCGACCTGGTCTCACAACCGAGATAACCGGATTTACTACGTGATCGACGGCAGGTTCGCCGAAAGCTCCCACAACGCGTCACTGCATTGGATAGAGATCATCACGAGTTGGCAAAACCCGTACGGGTAGCGGGTACGGGTACGGGTTTGGCGGGTACGGGTCGGGTTTGGTCCTCAACGACCCGGGGGTGATAACAGTTTTTGCCCAAACGCACGCATCTCACGGACGGCGCTCGGCGTTGTCCGTCTCCTGAACTCTAATTTAAACTCCGATTTATTTTGTAAAAAATACTAGCTTACATTATAGCGCCTTTCAGATGTATGCGGAAACGGGGGACCTTGAACCGCAACCACCACGGTGGTAAGGTGTTCCCACGCAAAGCGTGGGCAAGGATGGGCACAGACACATAACCAAAACATACCGTGTGCCCACGGAGACACCACCGACCCCCCAAACCAGGGTAATATCCCCTGGGCGCATACTACAAATGAAAAAACCGCAGAATAAGAGAACAGTACAGGTACAAAATACCGAAAACACCCCTCGTAGTGAGACGCACACAACATAAAGTGCCCACAAGGGCAAAAATCCCTACCACCCACGCACAACAACAGTGCGAGCCACACAACACCGAGGAAACCATAACCCAACCCAACCCAACTGAACACCATAACAAACAATACCGACACCAAGACAGACCGAAACCCCCCCCAAGACAAGGCACAATGTTGAGCCGGCCGGAAAACCAACCCCCTGAACAATCATTAACAAACAGAAAGGCAACAACCGCCAATAGCACTTGTACAGTACTGAGAAATCCTGACCGACCGAACACACTAAGACCCCCATAAGTACAAGCAGCCCCACACCAGAAGCTAGTGCAGACATGCCACGTTTTGACAGGACCTGCATATCAAACAGAAGGCCCAGTGGACCGAGAAGACACTTGCCTCTACCCTCCATCCCCGCGTACAAGTGACCTGCACCACCCAACACAATGATGACGACACCCTGCCGCCCATAACCATATGCACACCAGCCATATATACTTATCTTCCTCTCATGTACAATACGTATACCCCTGTAATCTCAATATCTCAAAACTCACTGTGACAAAGATGATGTAAGGTCGGACTCCTGCCCTAAGAGAAAATAGCACGAAACCCCACAAGACTGTCCACCGTCCACCGTCCATCGCTCTCCAGAAGGATTGCACACCGCGTCATATGAAACCCACCACTAATCACCAACCTGTATCACCAAGGAGCCCAACATCGTGTAGCGCACCACGTTAAAAACACCGCCTCGTACCCCTGCAATAAATGATCGGAAGGACTTATCCTTGTACTGTACCACAACGCATGAAAGTTCACCAAAACCAGTTTAAATGATAGGCTCCTATAAGAGCACGTATCACCTTACCACACACCCCGCACCCAAACACATGGACCATCTCCGTGGATGCAGGTCAAACATGAGAAGACGACCCCCCAGAACCCTCAACTGTGACGCCTACCCAGTAAACCACAGGTCCACAGCGCAAATATATCAACACGGAGCAACTGAGAACTGAGAAGTATGTACAAAGAAGGTGTACACACCAGCATACCCCCACCACTGTGTGGACCGCTCTGATGACGGAAGAAACATACGTGCCAAATTGCAAAGTAGTCAATTGAAGAACAATGATACCTGGCTGACTGTTTAAGAATATCCATAAACTCCCCAAAAAATAAGTTTGAACATACCAGCAGGAAGACAACGGCAAACCAAGGTAGAATGATAACGATCCCAGTCTGATTCCCAGAGGAATGCGTGGCAATGCACATGAATGGATCCTACATCAACCAACCAACTGAAGCAAACGTGAAAGCCGGTCACGGTGCTGGCATCATCTGGCTCTCAGAAAATAATCCACCCAACAAAGACCCAAAGTCCCCAAGCCTGACCGAAACAGATCAAGTTGGATTAATAGTAACTGTAGTGCTAGAAACACCTTGATGTTCCAGGAGCGTAGCTCCCTATGTTAACCCAAGCAATCGCGTATAGAGAGATAAGGGAGATATTGGACTCCATGTATGTGATAGATGGACTAACGATGCATCTAAAGAACTTGGAAGACAGAGGACGGATAGAGATCAGTAAAAAGGAATGGTTCAAAAAGGAACCTACCTGCGGCGAATACGATCGGCACCCACAATGTTCCAATGGATAAAAGGACACCGTGACAGCGAAGATAAAGGAAACGAAAAACGCGACAAACTATCAAAAGGGGAGCTGAGAAAGAGGAAGAGGAAGTCTTCAACCTATCGATAACGGGACACTTCAATGTTCAGGGAGCAAAGCTCTCAACGATAATGCAGGCGATAGCTTATAGGGGGATAAGAGAGATGAACCAAAAGCAAGAATGAAGTACAACCCAATTGAATCTGGAGAGTATCAGGGAAGACTTACAAGACACCACCGGCGATATAGAAACTGATGTATCCAACTGGGAATACACCCAGTTACCCCCAATACGCCTGAAGATCCACACACAAATAGAAAGATACTGGCTGAACATTAAGGACTACAAACACAGAGCAACATGGACACTGCGAAGACGATGAACCCATGGACCACAGACTAACGGAATGTACACACCCGACAACCCAACCCATATAGTCCCTAGCCAAAAAACCTGGCCTGACGAAGTGAACACCTGGCCTGAAATTAGGCTTGGAACAATATTAGGCTGTGGGGCACTCACCATACGGACAAAATCCCAACATGACAGCCACAGCACAAGAAACCTGGCCGAGCCCCTACTACCCCCCAATGTGGGCTCAAAAAATCCTGATCTCGGAAGTGGCACACATGGTATGGGCCCAGAGATGCAAAAGAACAATCCGTGACGTGGAGCACACGGAAAGAACAATGGAAGCCATTTGGCGAAAAACAATTAATAGGAGAATATCCGAGGACAAGATAGCAGCGATTAAAAGTGCTGTGCAAACACGATTATATAAAGCTAGTCAAAACATATAAGAAAAAGTGTTACTCAAACATCATGGCAGTATTTCAGAAGACTGGTTACTTCGAGGAAAGGGTTTTTAGTGGGTAGAAACTTCAAGGTACCCCCGTTGCAAGTCTGAGTCCCACACTGCCCCTAAAAAGGGCGTGCGCAAAGCATTTTTACCCCCTTATCTCTCGAGTCCCCCCTGGGGACCCGCATCAGCGCGTTAAGTGGGGCTGTTAGGTAGCTAAGTTAACCACAGCTAAACTCATATTAGGTGGCCCTTCGCCGCGATCAGTCCTCAAACGAGGAATCCTTAACTTAGTTTTTTCTAAGGTTCGCAAAAAAGAAAGGGGGACCCCCCAGTAGGAGTTCTAACCGTAGTTATCTTAGTTACTATCTCCTGCCACTTAATATATCGCTTGTCCAAAAAAAAAAAGATGTATGCGGAAACTTTTTTTTTCTCCCTGGATGGGTAATACACGTGACTCTCCCCGGGTTCGATCCTTGACGAGAGTAGTATGCTAGACACATTACAAGCCCCTGCACAATATTACATGCCTCCGCACATGACGACGGTGACCATCACCCACATCTCAGGCCCCCGGAATCCTATGCTGACTTTACGTCACGCGTCTGGATCATGTATCGCTTCACCCCCTTCGAGACTCGTCACTTACGGACCTTGAGCGCGAACAGGCTGAGGCCGCCATAGTGGCAGTGGCTGGGGTAGCAACGTCGATCTCCTTGGTGGCCAGGTGGCGAGAAGGGATGGATGAGCGATGCAGGTTGGGGGCTGTATGCTACAAATGGGACAATCGTTACTTGCAACAGCACTCATTCATCTACATCTCGGGCGAGGCAAGTGAGATTTTGGTTGGATGAGCGATGCGGACTGGGGTTGTATGCTACGAACGGTGCAATCGTTACTCGCAACAGCGCTCATACATCTACATCTAGGGTGTGGTACGTGAGGTTTTCTTTCTTCATTGCCCATCTCCCTAACCCTAACCTTCCCGTAGATTGGCGGCGTCCCCCTCAACCCTTGTACACCGCAGATTATGCGACCTACGTCCAAATCTTGACGTGGTTCTTCGATTCGCTGTCCACACTGTGTCCGTTTAGCGTGCATAGGATGGCTCTGGCAAGAAAGGAGCTCAGGAAGGACGTTGGACAGTGGTTTGGGCCAAGCACCACCGCTGGTGCGATCAAGTGCGTAAATGCTACCGTCATTGCTGTTCGAGTATTGACACTTCTTCAGATCCTTAGTGCAAAGCTTCCCAGACGCATCGCTTGGCATCTCGGTCGCAGTTGACAGTCAAGTCTTCCAAACTGACGTGTATTTGGCGTCACATCCGCCCACACAATCTCCTTGTCCCCGCAAGCTATCAAGATGGGGAGGGCGTGGGGTCGTTGTGCTCATCGGTATTCAGCTTGGTATAGACGGAGCCAACCCGATCTATTATGAGACAATAAAGGTGTGTGACCCACTTCTCTTTATTCACGAGTGTTCAATTGACATCAAATGAAGGCATTGTACAGCTTCCTACAATCAGTTGGGATAGCCGGCGGCCGTCCATCCTCTTCATATTACTTCGTTGGTTCGCAGGCGGACAACTTGTTCTACTTGGACCCTCACCATACACGTGTGACAATTCCGTTGCGACCGCCCACGCAGACTAGTGAACGTGAACGTGAGCGTGGTATCCCGATCAGGCAAGCCACGCCTGAGAGGGGCTCTGTTTCACCCCCGGCCATCATCGTTCGCCAACTTCGCCTGCGTCCAGTTGTACGGGTTCATCTACATTTTCATATCCAACTGCATCACCATCTCCCCAATCAAAGCAACTCTCGACGAGTAGCTCCTCCTCCGGAGGCGCCCATGTTCGTTGGAACTCTGCCAGCGCTAATGGCACCGGATAGGATTTGTCTGGCGCAGCGAGCGACGCAGGCTTGGACCCTACCCACGTACACTACGTGACATCTTACAGCACCGCGGAACTTCGGACGTTCCATCATCGTCGTGGTGGATGGCCAGATCTTCCTGAGATGTGTGCTCGGCATTGCATCTGCCCATCCGTTTAGCCTGCACAGGATGGTGTTGGCACTGGCTTGCTTGTAAGTAGTACAGGACTCCATGTACAAGGCGAACACATGTATCTTATATCAACATGACTGAATTGAATACAGAAAGCGACATGTGAAGGTGTGGACAAGAAAGTCATGGCGATGACAAAACAGAGCATTGCGCAGCATACGGAAAGTATTGAGAACATCCTGGAGCATCAAAGTCGACAGAGTTTGTCGGGGAGGGGAGTATATTGGTGGTGGCCATTCATGCAGAGATTAGATTAGATGTGCATATATTCACTCGCGCGGAACCCACTAGTCTACAAGTCAAAATAAACACAACCAAATATTTAATTTTTACAACGTGTTTCCGCATACATATGAAAGGTGCTATAAAAATAAGATATCATGAAAATAACAAATGAAACAAATAAAGAAAAACAACATGTAAACAACGCCTGTTTGTGTGTATCAATGCAAACTGTAACCGCCCACTTCCCCCCCCATGTCGTCTGCCCGCCCCCCTTTCCATGCGCGTCGTCCACGCCCCTCCCCCTTTGCGTGACAGCGGGGCGTGCCCTCGTGGCTCCGTGGCCACCGCCTTGCCCCTCCTGCGCACCCCCCTCTCTGTTACGCTCAGACCCTGCTCAACCTGCCAAAAGCCACAAGCAACGCCAATGCCTACACGAACATTGGAAGAACTGCCATGATTACCGAGGCGCATACCTGGGAGGCACGTGACCAAGCAGACATCGAAGAGGAAGAGGCCGTACGCGCACTCGTAGCGGCAGAAGACGACAGCTACCTAACCTATGATGAGACGTGCAGAGTCCGCCAGCTTGTGAGTAACATGATCACTTGCAGTAGAGTCCCAGATGCTGGCAGGAAGGTTATTACAGGACGGATGAGGGTCACGTGATATGGTCATGTGACGAGGTCCCAGGTCAAGGAGCTGACCTAATCAATAAGTCACGGGACTTGTAGGAGTGGAGGAACAGTCCCGGGTCACAGTATGTAGCATTATCACCTAATGCTTGTTCGACTTGAACAGGTCTGCGGCGTGACTGTCGAGTATATGGATGAATCTTGGTAATCACTGGCAACTTAGCTTAGTTGCACGGCCACTAGGTCAATTGATAGACACTAAGGTATCCAAAGGACAAGCTTCAATCGATAGATTGGAAGAGAAGAGGATAAAGGGTGATAGTTCAAGAAGACCAAGCTAGAGAGCTTTGGTCTGTACTACACGACTTATATACAGTTATGTGCTGGCTTTAAAGCGCAGCTGAAAGTATCAAACCCTAGTACAACTATCCTAGTACTGAGTCACTATCTGTTCTATAAATACCTGAAACACCGGCAATCCCAAATACCGGCAACACGTAAGTGTCCATGACTAATAAAGACTTACTATCATAGTCATAACCATATAGTAAGTGTCCCGACATCCAAGACCTCGTAATACTGCTGATGCTGATTAGTCCGTACGATGTCAAACTGTGACACAGTACGTATCTGACCTAACCCATAAGTCAGGGGACGCCGATGAAGTAGCCAGTGGAACTTGGCAGAAGACAGTTGTGTTGTAGCGTTATCACCTAACGCTTGTTCGACTTGAACACTTCTGCGGTGTGATGCTCGAGTATATGGATGAATCGTGATAGTCACTGACAACTTAGCTTAGTTGCACTGCCACTAGGTCGCTTTACTAGACACTAGGGTATCCAAAGGATAAGCTTCAATTGATAGATTGGAAGAGGAAAGGAGTTGACTGGTGATGATTCAAGAAGACCAAGCTAGAGAGCCTTGGTCTTTGCTACACGACTTATATACAGTTACACGCTGGCTTTAAAGCGCAGCTTAGAATCCAAACCCTAGTACAGCTATCCTAGTAATGAGTCACTACAATAACCTGAAACACCGGCAAACCCAAACACTGGCGACGTGTAAGTGTCCATGACTAATAACGGCTTACTATCGTAGTCATAACCAACTAGTAAGCGTCCTGAACTCCGAGACCTCGTAATGATGATGATGATTAGTCCACAACATGTCAAACCGTGACATTACCCCCTTTTCAGGTAGAATGTCCTTGTTCAAACACCCAAGGAATAATGGTCGCACCTCGACTGATAGAAACCTCCTGATCCATGATCCTTTGTAGTCCATTTGCCTCTTCAAGCCGACGCGTACACTTCCTGACTTCATTACCAACCACGTACTGCTCGTTTTCCAGAGCAGTAATCCGTTCCGCAAGTTCGGAGTACCGGCTGGTGACAGCCTGGTATTGAAGGACCTCCACCCATAGCGACCGATCAGGGATCTGCCCCATGGCCAGGTCGACCCCATGGCGATCACCAAAATCCTGTCGTAAGTACTGCAATTGGTCATGCGTGTACTGGCGGTCATTATCCACGGCATCAAAATCAGGAGCGGCGTGTACTTCACCTTGTTGAATTTCTCCTCCCTTCTTCATACACCCGTACACGATCGGGTTGTTGCCAGGCATCACATGAATGTACTTGGCCACCGTGAGGTGACCGTTCTCGGTCATGCGGAAGGCGATGAATCTGGGGGGAATGTTTAGTTCAAAGCCATCGGGGGCATCGGCTTTGTCCTGATCTCGCTGCTGGTCAGCTCGGACTCCCCCTCCTCGATAGTCTGGGAAACAAGGGCTTTCTTTTGCTGCTCCCACACCAGCTCTTCTTCCTCGTCTCACCCTCCTCGGCACAAGTGGTACCCCTTCATCTTGGGATCCCGATACTTGGCGGGGATCTTGATTTTCTTTGTCCAAGTCGTCTTGTCGAGCTCAGAGGGTGGCACGGATGTGAATACCCCAGGACGTCTCGGGGTCCATGATGACATTGGTAGGGGGGTCGACATTAACATATCAAGGCGTTGGTGGCGGAGGGATGAAGACGGGGTTGTTGTTACATGTACAGTTATAGATGAGTTGTCCACAATCGTAGTGGATGTGGGAGTTGTCGGCGTCAGGATGGCCTGGACATGACAGGGCGGTTTGCTTACAACTTCCACAAACTCGGACCACGTCACTGAGGTCGGAGCTGCTTGGAACCTTGATAAGCGTTTGTGGAACAAGGAGGTTCTCGACTCGAGTAGTTGTTTCCTCCTCCACCTCCGATTGGTCTTCCTCCAATCCTCCAGAGTCGTGTCCGCATACATCAGGGGTTTCGGGGATGATATCTCCTGCCCCGATGCATCAGAAAGCGGCGGCGACTTCGGCATAAGTAGGCTGAGTGACATTGGGAAGACGGTAAGATGTTTGAGAAATAGTGGATGCAGCAGTAGGGGAAGTGGTCATTGTTCGATGAAGGAAGAACTGATGTGCTTCATCCAGTGAACGACCTGTCTTTATACGTGAGGAAGTAGGATTCAGAGTCCGTTTGAACTCAGCTAAGGCATCAGGGGCATGTACGTCAATGGCGTTGACCCACTGTGACTCCGAGTCTGGATACCCCTTCCATTTGATAAGGAATTGTTTGCGCCTTGTTCTGCTGAATTGCCATTGGTCTAGAATCTTCTCGATTTCATATTCTTCTTCTCCATTGATTAATTCAGGGGGAGGTCTTGTGAAATTTGGTCCATGAAAGGAAGTCTCGCGATAAGGAGTGAGAAGATCGATGTGAAACACGTCATGAATACTCCATTTGGTGGGTAATTCCAATCGATAATTGACAGGGGACATCACCTGGACAATCTGGAAGGGTCCATGTCTTTTGGGCGCCAGCTTGGCGCTTGGCTGATAAGTTCGCAGGTGACGTCCTTCCAGCCATACATGATCCCCTATTTGGAACTTGGGCATATCTTTATGTGATACCCATGACTTCTGGGCCTTGATAATTTGTTTTTGAGCATGTTCCCATGCTTGTTTGAACTGATCAAGGCGCAACGCCACTTGCGGCAAGGGACTGGGCGTTGAATTCCAATCAGCACGAGGATTATGCCCCATCAGAAGGAAAAATGGGGACTGTCCTGTGGCTTCGTTAGGCCAATTGTTATGCGTGAACTCTGCTATTGGAAGATAAAGATTCCAATTGTCTTGTCTTTCATTTACCCAAAAACGGAGATATTGTTCGAGCCATTGATTGGTTTGTTCTGATTGTCCGTCTGTACGAGGATGGTATGCGGTGGAAATGTTCTGATTGATCCCTAATTGTTTGCATAGTTCTCTGGTGAACTTTGACGTGAATCTGGGATCCCTATCGCTAATGATTTTGTTTGGTAGTCCGTACCACATGAACACATGTTTGATGTACAGCGCGGCCGTTTCTTCTGCGTTGATTTCTTCATTACAAGGAATAAACACGGATGCCTTGGTACAGTCATGATCCGTGACTGTAAGGATCGAGTCATAACCCTGTGCAATGGGTAATTTAGTAATGAAGTCGAGAGCGATGGTCTCGAAGGGCATAGCTTCCAGTTTAGGAAATATAGGTTGTAACGGAGCCCTGATAGGGTGATTGTTGGTTTTGTGTCGTTGACATTCGGCGCAACCTCTGACATACGCCAATACATCTTGCCGTATCGTTGGCCACCAATAGTATCGTTCTACTATCTTGCCAGTTTTATTGATCCCTGGATGACCATGTACTGGGGTATCGTGGTGAGTGGCAATTACCGATTTTTGCTTTTCACTTCCTTGAGTAATCACCCTTCTGCCTTCCTTGTACCATATCCCGTTGATCTTTTTAAGTTTGTGCGGGTCTACCCATGGTTTGATGATACTTTCGTTCTGAACATCTTCGTTGTTGGTCGACATTAGTTCTTCTACCGTAAATGTTGTGAACAAGTGGACGGGCATCTTGGTATGGTGTGTTGTTGTGGTTCGTGCGAATACTTTGTCTGGTAATACCGTGATATTTTCATTATCTTGTTGTCCCTGATCGTAGTCGGGTCGTCTTGATAACGCATCTGCTCGTCCGTTTGCGGTTCCTTTTATGTGATGAATTTCAAGATCGTATTCGGACAGTTCCAGTACTTCCCTTGCGACTTGTTTGCTGATTTTCTGAGGTTCTCTCCAATATTGCAAGTTCATGTGGTCCGAGAATACTTTGATCTTGTGATGTGACCCTGCTAGTAAGGGTCGCCAATGTCGTAACGCTTTAACAATAGCCAGTAATTCTAGGTCATAGATGTCGTAGTTTCGCTCCGCTGCATTTAGCGTCGCGGAGTAGTAGCCTATAGGATGTCTTTTGCCATCAGGTTTCTTTTGGAGTAGTACTGCTCCCACCGCGAATCCTGATGCATCTACTTCCAATTCAAATTGGTCTTGTAATACCGGGTGTGCGAGTACCGGTTCGCTTGTGACTTGTCTCTTCAATAGATCGAATGTGTGTTGCTCTGTTGGGCTCCAATGCCATTCTGTAGTTTTCTTTGTGAGTTCGTTCAGTGGTTTGGCAATTGATGCAAATCCTCTGATGAATAGGCAATAAAAATTGCAAAAGCCCAAAAAAGATCATACGTCCTTAACCTTAGTCGGCGTTGGCCAGTCTTTTATGCCTGCAATTTTGACGGGATCCATACGAGTTACCCCCTTTTCAAGGATTACCCCCAGGTAATCGAGGGATGGCGAGTGGAAAGTGCACTTTTCGGGCTTGAAAAAGAGATCGTATTGTGCCGCTACGGTTAGTACATCTTGGACTGCGTTAATATGGTCTGCCAGATTTGTTCGCGTAGCAATACTGATGTCGTCCATGTAAACACGAATAGTGGTTCCCTTTGCGTCATGTTTGGCAATTGTATCTCTGTATATGTGGTTCATCATTGACTGAAATGTAGCGGGTGAGTTTGTTAGTCCAAAGAACATCACTGTAGGTTCAAAAAGCCCATAAGGCGTTTTAAACGCCGCTTTGTGTTCGTCTCCCGCTTTGATGCGGATATTATTGTATCCCCATCGCACATCAAGTTTGGTGTAAATGTGTGCACCACTAAGGTCTTTGATGAGAGTTTGGATCAGCGGTAGAGGGTAGTTGTTGCGGATGGTGAACTCATTGATTCGTCGGTAATCCTGTACTGGGCGTAGTTTTCTGTCCTTCTTTTTTACAAAAAAGAATGGTGACGCATACTGTTACATTCGTGGTCTGACTTAGACCCTACACGCGATGGCAAGTAACGTGACTTAGCAATACACGTCAACACACGAAGGTGTGACTTGTCCTAAGGACTCTTGAAAGAGCCTTCCTAAGAGAGCAACGACAGAGGCGGGAGAGAGAGAGAATCCCCGACTAGATTCGATGATGGTACAAGAGAGTCAAGCTGTCGACCACATCAGTCGACAGCTACCTTATATCCTATTCTGACCGTACGCCTTCGTCAGCGATACAGCCACTACTACTAATGCTTGGTAACGTCCACTAATACAAACGCCACTACTACTACTTCTCAGTCATCGTACAGTAAGCTCATCAGTCATCGTACGGTAATAGTATCAGTAATCCACAACATGTTCATGAGTAAGTTTCGGGAGCGACTCGTCATCCCGCTTACGATGGTCAACGACGGCGAATCGTGACATCACCCCCTTCACAAGGGTGAGCGTCCACGCTCCACAACCCAACTAGTTACCGTGGTAAGTCCGACGTCTGTCTCGTGCTCGTCGCGCACCCTCCTAAGGGCATGAGCGCGTCCCAACCGCCTTGACGAGTGCATGGCTCTGTCGATATGGACGAAAATGTCGTCCTCCAGCTTCTTGATTGCTTGCTCGAGCTCGGCGACGACTTCCATGGACGCGCGGTAGCGTCTTACCTCAGCTTGGAGGGAGATGTCCCCCAGCCGGGCAAGGGCTTCGTCTACCTGTCGCTTTCCACGGAAGTCAGCGCGGAAATACCCGAGTTCTTCACGGGTGTACTCAGCTGCAGGGCCCATATCTCGGCAGGGTTCGGCGTGGATGTCGGCTCGGTAGATGGGGGAATATTTCCCCATCGTTCCGAATACCTCGGGGTTGTCTAGCATGCGGACTCTCACATACTTGGCTGGAATCCTTCGTCCCTCGTGCTCGATGACCATTGGCACCCAGTTCATCCCGTTGTTGAGGATGAATCCACCGGGGGTAGGCGATATGGCACGGAGAGGGAGCCGCGTCGCATGCGTTCGGCGCGTAGTGATGGGTGATGGGTCGCGTTCTTCCCTATAGGGGGGTAGACCGCGCGCTTCGTATCCTTGCTCCGCCATTGCTCCGTAGATAACAGCAACTGGAGGTGGTCGCGACGATTCATCCTCGGCTTCGCTGGTAGTGACGCGGACTTGGTGAGGTACAGGGAGGGGAGCGCAGTGGCAGTAGTTTGGGGGATTGTCGCACTGAACGCAGACAACCCGGGCTGCGTGGTAAGATTCGTCGCTGCTGTTGTCCTCATCTTCGCTGTCGTCGTCATCGACGGCAGTGGTGGCGAGTGACGTGGCGGACTGGTTGCTGCTGCCGACTGCGGTAGTGGTGAGGGAGGCGACGGACTGGTTGATGCTTGCCTCGTTAATAGATGTATCCTCATCCTCCTCTCCGCTGCAGTCCTCTTCACCACTTGGTCCGTCCTCCATGCGGACATTACCTCCTTCAATAAGCCGTACTCCCGCCTCATCTTCTTCCATTCTTCTGCTTGCGGGTGTGGGGAATCGCCGGCGAGCCTCGGCCAGGTCTCGGGCGGCTTGGTCTCGTTCAGCGACAGACCTGACATGCTCGAATGCTGAGCAGAACTGGTCGTCGATGTTGTTGTTGCCGTCGTAGGTGCTGAGGGTGTCGACATGGGGGATGGCGATCTCGTCAAGGTTGACAATGGTGAGAGGGACATGAGCCATTGAGTTATTGGGTGGAGAGGATGATAATGTCCTCGACTCTGACGAGGCTGCTTTTATGTGAGTTTCAGCCTTCGGATTTAATCGTGCGAACTTCCTTATCTCTTTCTCCGCATGGACGTCGTCCCACGGGACCCACTGGTTTTCGGAGTCCGCATACCCCTTCCACTTGATGAGGTATTGAAGCTTGCGCCCTCTTCCAGACCTTCTAGAGTCTAACACCTTTTCGACCTCGTATTCTTCTTCGCCGTTGATCAATTCAGGTGGAGGGCGTTGATAGTTTGCGCCATGCATGCATGTTTCTTTGTAAGGTGTCAGCAGATCTGTGTGAAACACGTCATGTATCTTCCATTGCGGGGGTAACTTGAGCCGATAATTCACAGGGGACATCACCTGCACTATTTCAAATGGGCCTTGTCTTCTGGGCGCCAGCTTGGGAGTTGGCTGATTGGTTCGTAGGTTGCGCCCATCTAGCCATACTTGGTCTCCTAAGACGTATTTGGGCGTATCCTTGTGTTTGACCCACGACTTTTGGGCCTTTAGCATATTCTCCTGCGTGCTCCGTCGAGCTTCCATCAGTTGTTCTATCCTAGTAGATACGCTGGGCAGGTTGATTGTCCCTGGCGCCCATTTATCTCTCGGGTGGTACCCCATTAGTGTGAAAAACGGGGTTTGCTTTGTAGTGCTGTTCATCACGTTATTGTGAGCGAATTCTGCTAGAGGGAGCTGCGCGGCCCAGTTATCTTGCTTTTGATTTGCCCATAGTCTGAGGTATTGTTCCAACCACTGATTAGTGCGTTCCGACTGCCCGTCCGTTCTCGGATGATAGGCTGTTGATATGTTCTGTTGGATTTGAAGAACCCTACACAGTTCCCTCATGAACTTTGCTGCAAATCGAGGGTCTCGATCGCTGATTATTTTGTTCGGGAGTTCAAATCGAGGGAGAACCTTTTGAGCGTACAACATTGCCGTTTCTTCACCCGACATTGATTCTCGGCAGGGTAAAAATATTGACGCCTTGGAACAGTCATGATCTGTAATCGTCAGAATCGAGTCGTATCCATCTGACGGGGGCAACTTAGTTATGAAATCTACCGCGATAACTTCGAATGGAGTGGCTCCTAATCGCGGGTAGATTGGTTCGAATGGTGCTTTGGTGGGACGAGTGTTGACCTTGTGTCGTTGACACTCCGCGCATCCTTGCACATAGTCCATGACGTCGTTTTTCATGTTTGGCCACCAATAGTGTCGAGCCAGCAATTCTTGTGTTTTTGCTATCCCTGGATGGCCCGCCGTTAATGAGTCATGATATTGTTTTATGACTCTCCTTAGCTCTTCGTCATCCTTGGTGGTGACCACTACTCTCCCATTCTTGAACCAAACACCGTCCATCTTCTTGAGTTCGTGGGGATTTACCCACGCTTTGATTCGAGTTTCTTCTTGCGTGATGGGGATTGGTGAAATCCCAGTGATCGTTCATATGAATATTTTGTTTGGTAGCACCGTGACTTTATCGTTGTCCTTTTCTCCAGTGTCGTAGTCTGGTCTTCTGGACAGCGCGTCTGCTCTACCATTTGCTCGTCCTTTGAGGTGGTGTATCTCGATGTCGTACTCTTCTAATTCCAGTACCTCTCGAGCTACTCTTCGACTGATCTTCTGTGGGTCTCACCAGTATTGTAAGTTCATATGGTCCGAGAATACTCTGACCTTGTGCGGTGATCCCACCAATAGGTACCTCCAGTTCCGTAGCACTTTTACGATGGCCAATAGTTCCAGGTTGTAGATGTCGTAGTTTCGTTCGGCCTCATTAAGGGTGGCCGAGTAAAACGCTACCGGATGTCTTTTGCCATCCGGTCCCTTTTGCATAAGAACTGCTCCCACGGCGAATCCTGACGCATCCACTTCGAGGTCGTATTGCTCTTTTGGATCTGGGTGAGCGAGGATTGGGTTGCTCGTGATGCGTGCTTTGAGCGTTTCGAAGGCAGTTTGTTGGGTTGGTCCCCAACGCCATTCGACATCTTTTCTTGTCAGCTCGTTCATTGGTTTGGCGATGTTGGCGAATCCTCGAATAAAGGGACGGTAAAAGTTGCAGAAACCGAGAAAACTGCGTACATCCTTGACTTTTGTTGGTGTTGGCCATGTGCAAACACCCGAAACTTTTGCCGGGTCCATGCGCGTCATCCCCTTTTCAAGGATTACCCCCAGGTAATCAATGGACGGAACGTGGAATGCGCATTTTGATAACTTGAAATAGAGGTCATGGGCGGCCGTGACCTCAAGAACGGCTGAAACTGCATCTGTGTGTGCCTGATTTGTTTGTTGGATATTGCCGCAGTCGTTGGTGGCGACGGCGATGTCGTCCATGTAGATTCTGATCTGTGTGCCCTTCGTGGCGAATTCGGCGATAGTTGGTTGGTATATTTCGTTCATGAATGCCTGGAAGGTCGCTGGTGAGTTGCAAAGTCCGAAATACATAACCGTAGGTTCAAAAAGTCCTCGTCTCATTTTGAACGCCGCCTTGTGTTCATCTCCTTCCTTGATTCTAATGTTGTTGTACCCTTGCCTGACATCGAACTTTGAAAACATGACGGCTCCTCCAAGGTCGCGCATCAAATCTGCTATTAGTGGAAGCGGATATTGATTCCGCACCGTCCACCGGTTTATTGCATGATAATCCTGGACCGGTTGAAGTTTCCCATCCTTTTTCTTGATGAAGAAGAAGGAAGATGCGTAGGGCGACTGTGAGGGTCGGATATACCCTTTTTTGAGGTGTTCGTCGATGAAGTCATCTAGAGCTTCATCTTCTGTTCGAGTCATTGGATATAGCCTACATGTGATAGATGTTGGCGTGTTAGGTTGGAGTGTGATTGCGTGATCACAAGGTCGTCTTTCGGGCAACCTTGTTGATGCCTCTTCGTCGAACACCTTGCGGAACGCTTCATATTGCGGTGGCAGTACAGCATTTTTCTCGTCTTTCGGTTTGGCCGCGATAGCGTGTTCGACCGTGGGGATCGTCACTCTTCGACCCCGTGTTTCTTCGTCCTTCAGTTGTTTTGTAATGTGTTCTTTTGATTTTGTGAGGAGATGGGCTAGTACGTTTCTCCTGTCGGTCCCGCTAACTGTTTTGATAGTGACTGGGAGGTGTGCCCGATCGATTGTTCCCCTTTTCCAGTCGAATCGAGGTTCATAGGCTGCTAGCCATGGATACCCGAACAGTATGTCTTCCTTTCCTATGTTAGTGACTAGGAATCTCATTTCCTTGTTATTTCCGTTGACGTTGACTTGTAGGATGACATATTGAGTTATATGTCCGGCTTTGTTAGTTGTGTCATCGATGTTGTAGATTCGTTTGGGCGTTTCTAGCAACCGTGTTTTTATCCCCATTCGTTGGAGAAAGCTTTCGCTCACAAAGTTATCTGTGGCTCCTGAGTCCACTAGTGCTTTTATCTTGGCCGTGTTGTAACGCGTGTGTAGTTGAACTGGGATTCGCATAGAACGGTAGCGCATAATATACACAGAGTTACAACGAAGTGCCCTCACCCAGGCCATCGGGTTTAGGTGTTTGAAAAATCCGTCCCCATCAGTTTTTGCAAGACGAGGTCCTTTACATCGTCTCCTTCGCTGGCTACTCCTCTCAGCCAGTCTTCTGCTTTGTCTTCGTCGGTTTTCGACTGCTCTCCAGTACTCCTTATCTGTTGTCTTTTGTTTCGACGCGGCTGGCGACAGTCTCGGCTGATGTGCCCCATTTTGTCGCAGTTGTAGCAGCGGACTTGACTAAAGTCAGGTCGATTTCCTCGCTGCCTTTGTAAATACCCTCCCCTTGGTGGGAAGGGAGGTCGTGGGGTATTGATAACGTCTTCTGCTCCTGCGAGTCTCCCCCTAACTCGATCCGCTGAGGTATCCATTGCGTCGGGGTGCGGTAGTGGTGCGAGGAGTTTCGCCAGTGCTCCCGATTGATTTCTGTTAGCGGTTCCCTTGAACATGTCTAGGTTTCCGCGTACCGTCTGCATATGGATCCACTTTTGTTGCCTTTTGAGGGCCAATGCTCTCCAGTCTTCATAAGTTCTGGGGTCGTCGTGTTGATACATTGCTTCATAAAGTGTCCTGGGCAACCCTTTTATGAAGTACTTCAGGGTTTGTTCTGCGTTGATGTCGTATCCGGCGTAGCGAACGAGTTGTTCGAATAGAGCGATGTAATCGTCTATTTTTCCTTCCTTCATCCTGATGCCCGCGTCTAGTTGGGCTTGGGCTCTTTCTTTGCTGAGTACATCAGCGAATTGTCGTCGAAAGGCTTGCAGAACGTTGTTCCACAGCCTGTTGTCGAACTGGCTGACACCTCTGGACACTTCTCTTACCAACCATTGGTTGGCCGACATGACCCAGGCGTTAACCAGGTCTCCTTGGACGTAAGTGAGGAATAACATAGCTTTCTGATATTTATTCCTCATTGCTTGGTGGCTTGCGTTGACCCCGGCGTAGATTTCCCATTGAAGTATGAAACCTTCGACTTTTGACCTGTCCCGTTGAACAGGCTTGGGGGGTTTCCTATGAATTTGTCCGTGGTATTGCCACCTCCTTGGGGCATTCCTGGCAGTCCTCCTCCTCCCGCGGGTGGTCCTCCTCCTCCCGCAGGCGGTCCTCCTGGTGGTCCTCCTGGTGGTCCTCCACCAATCGGAGGGACTCCTTGATTTTGTTGTCTGTATATTCTGCCGAGCTGCTCGAATGGCTGCGGCGGTGGTTCGTTATAGTCAAAGTCGAATCCTCCCAGCTGGTCTGGTTCGTCTGGCCCCATGGCTCGTCGTGCTGCTTGTATGTCTTCTGGGTTCATGTTTACGACATGACCTGTCCTTTCGTCGATGACCAACGGAGTTGGTTCTTCGATCTGTGTTTGAGTGGCCATTCTGATTGGGTCAGGGATGTGTAACGTAGCTGTTTGGGTGATAATCTCTTCAACAGCGGGTTCGTCTTCTTGGATGTAGATGACTTCTGGTTCGTTTTCTACGGATGGAGTCTGAGCTCGTTCACTCGTGTGACTGGTGTCTGTCCTTGCTGGTGTCCTGTGTTGGAGTTCTGGAGATATAGGTTCCGAATGTATTTCTTCCTCTGGAACTCCGTCGATTCTTCCTTGTTCTTCAATGTCTCGTGCTTCTGATAGCAGAATATTGCAGTTGAGATCGTCTCCGGCTGGTCTGGCTGCTTCAAAGTACTCTTGTGTTCGGTTCCACCTGAGTTCTACCCAACAACACCTTCCGTGGTGAAAGATGATAGGGTGAAATCGTTGGGCTGTGGCCGCTTCGGCGTAGTATCCTGTATTGAAGTGTTCTAATACTCCACTTCATCTGTCGTCCGGGACTGTCCTCCAACGGACTCGGTTGATGACGTATCTTGCAGGGGCGTCTCTTTCCCTAGAATTGATAATGAAGGGTTGGAAGTCCCAACCGTCTTTTGTAGTGATCGGCACCACGGCGTGTGAGAGGGAGCTTGACTCTAATGTTACGTTCGTGGTCTGACTTAGACCCTACACGCGATGGCAAGTAACGTGACTTAGCAATACGCGTCAACACACGAAGGTGTGACTTGTCCTAAGGACTCTTGAAAGAGCCTTCCTAAGAGAGCAACGACAGAGGCGGGAGAGAGAGAGAATCCCCGACTAGATTCGATGATGGTACAAGAGAGTCAAGCTGTCGACCACATCAGTCGACAGCTACCTTATATCCTATTCTGACCGTACGCCTTCGTCAGCGATACAGCCACTACTACTAATGCTTGGTAACGTCCACTAATACAAACGCCACTACTACTACTTCTCAGTCATCGTACAGTAAGCTCATCAGTCATCGTACGGTAATAGTATCAGTAATCCACAACATGTTCATGAGTAAGTTTTGGGAGCGACTCGTCATCCCGCTTATGATGGTCAACGACGGCGAATCGTGACACATACTGCGATTTGGAGGGTCTGATATACCCCTTGTTGAGATGTTCCATTATGAAATCTCGTAGTGGTTTGTCTTCTAATTGCGATAGTTCGTATATGGAGCAATTGATGTGATCGGGGGTGTTTGTCTTGAATTCAATCGCATGATCCCATTTTCGAGAAGGGGGAAATCGATGTGATTCTTCTTCGCTGAACACCTTTTCGAAGTCGTTGTATTCTTCTGGTACTTTAACTTTCTCTTTAGGTCCTGCGGCGATAGCGAGATCAGTAGCTGCTCCTCTAATAGAACATTGTGCTTCCAATTTGGCGACAATATTGTCTTTTATCGCTTCAGAAAGCACATGGGCCACTACACTGGTATTGACCATGGGGTGACAGGATTTGATTATAACTGGTAACGTTTTTTCGTCGATAGTCCCATGTTTCCAACTGAACTTTGGTTCAAAAGTACTGAGCCATGGAATCCAAGGAGGAGATCCTCCTTCCCGATATCCGCGAGGAGGAATCTCATTTTCCTGGTAATCCCTTTTGTCAATATTTGTAAATCAACGAAGTGAGTGACGGATCCCTTTTTGTTTAGAGTGTCATCAATATTGAATAACTGTTTTGGGTTCGGCAATAGGGTCGTTCCTAACCCCATTCTTTTCACGAATCGTGGATTTATGAAATTATCCGTTGCTCCTGAATCTACTAGTGTTTTTATGTTGGCTTTGTTGCTGCTGGTTCAGATCGATACTGGAATTCGCATAGAACGGAAGCGAGTTATGTATACAGCATTACAACGTAGAGCCCTCACCCAGGCCGTCGGGTTTAGGCGTTCCCAAAATCCTTATTTCCCATCAACTCCTGCATTGCCATGGCTTTGAATTCTTCAGTTTCATTGGCCGCGGTGCATAACCAATCATTCTTCCTTTCTTCGGTAGTGCGGTTGTCCGCTACCATTTGAGCGATGTGAAGGTCTTCTCCTATTTCGGAGCGATCGTCTACCACTTCTATGCCTCTGGAATTGCTAAAGGTCCTAGGTGGATTTCGTGATTGACGTGGCTGGGAACAATTGCAACTGAGGTGTCCTTTCTTTTGACAATTATAGCAAATTACTTCCCTGAGGTCTGGGGGTTGTCTCCTCCGCAGGAATCCCTCGCGAGGTTTGAAAGGTGGTTGAGAATTATTGAGATATGGTCTTGGCTGGGCCAAGACCTCTTCCGCCTGTGCTAGTCATCCTCTAGCCCTAGCTCAATCGGCTGATGTATCCATCGCATCTGGGTGACGTCTGAACTGCCTCCAGTTGGTTTGAGGTGGTGGTGATGGTCGAGGTTGTATTTTGTATTGATCGATTTTGTTCTTCATATGAAGATACTGGCCCTGACGTTTAATGGCCGCTCTTTTCCAATCCTCATAATCTGTAGGTCCATCATGAAGATAGATGGTTTCATGTAACTTGGTCGGCAATCCATTTGTGAATAGATCGAGGACCATTGGTTGATCTATATTATAGCCAGCATATCTGACCAGTTGTTCGAATTTTGCCACGTACGCATCAATATCTCCTCTTTCCATTCTGATGCCTCTTCGCAGTTCTGTTTGTGCCTTCTCTTCCTTTAGGGTGTCTGCGTATTGCCTCATAAATGAGGAATGTGTGTTATACCATAGCCAATTGTCACGTGCCGTGCCATGTGGTCATGTGACATTCGGCGCATGTGCAAGAGTGCGCGCTGCCTGCAAAGGCATGCAAAGAATATCTGAAGACTTGGTGAGAATGCACGTGACTGTGGGAAGTTCCAGTCATGTGACCGGGTCGGGTGAGAACCCATGCCGGCTTATCAGAAGCCGAGGCCACTCCAGGCCCTTATCTTGGGGTTCTGATGGATATTTCTGATGGATACTATATTTAGCTTATCTGAGTCATTATGACTCTTATCACTGATGGCCCTTAAGGCTATCCGCCATGTGTTGTGGAGTAGTGGAGCATCAGTGATGGACGCATCTTATTGGAGGATAAGCCGTATGCTTATCTCTCGAGTCATAGAGTAGCTTGGGACTCAGGTTCAAACCCAGTCCTTTGAGCAGTATATAAGTAGCAGCTTTGGACAGTACGGTCCTTAGCTTGGTATTCTCATACCACCTCACGACTAGCATGGATGGTCCCTGTTAATTGCATTGCTATCCCCTCATTTGTGTCTGCTGTGCTTGTTGTCCCTTTGAGGACTTATCTATAGAGGCCTCACTCCTTGGTCCTCTCTTGTCATCATCTGGCTATTCCAGGCGTCATTCGGAGTAGCGTCGACTCTCGTCAACGTCAAGTGTTCCAGTGCTACAGGTCAAGGCAGTACTGAAGGTAGCGTTGGGTCAAAACGTTACACCAATTGTCGTGAGGGTCTCTTCCGTTGACATCTACCTGAACTCGTAACCAAGCCACCATTGATCCTACCCATTCGGTTACTGCAGTCCCTTGGATGTAGGTGAGAAACAACATAGGCTCTTTGATATGGGCTGCGCATGATGGAGTGGTTCGAATTGATTCCTTCATATAAACTCCATTGCATGAGGAATTCTTCTGCTTTCTCACGGTCACCTGCAAAGACTGCAGGTGGGTTGCCACGAAATTTGTCATGTGCCGCTGGTAAGGGTGCTTGCGCCGCTGGTAATTGAGCTGGCAGGTTTCCAAAGGGTGGTCCTGCTCCACCACCTCCTCCACCATTACCGCCTCCTCCTCCGCCATTTCCTCCTCCGTTTCCTCTGGTTGGGGGATTTGGAGGTTGTGCTCCTGGTTGATTTTGAGGATCTGCAAGTGCTCGAAATGCCGTGACAGTCGGTGCTATTGGTGAGGTAGTGAGTGAATAAACTGGTTGTGCAGATAGACTTTCCGTGGTAGCCTGAGTTTGAACATGAGAAGTAAGTGTCGCCATGGCTCCTAGGCGTAATGTTTCTGTAGCGATTGCTAGATTGACTCCTTGTTGTGATGGAGAGGATGATCTTGCTCCAAGAGATGCGTTACTCTTCATACTTGGTGATGGGGGTGGTGTAGTGGATGACCGTCTGGGTATGATGGCTTTGCTCAATTCTTGTACCTCCTCTTGTGTAAGTTCGTTGATGTAGATGTCACAGCCTAAATCTTCCAAGGCTGTCCGGAATCCTTCCCACTCTCCGTCTCCGTTCTGTGGTTGAAACCAGCGAATTTCCACCCAAACATATCGATCGTAAACAAACTCAACTGCGACGGTCCGATTGTCTTCTTGACTCTTGGCGTGATATCCTGTGGTACTGGTTGTACTACTATACCGGTATTCTGTATTCTTGCGAAATCGTTGTGGTACGTTGTCAGCACCCCTGTGTTGGAACCAGAAGTCGTCACAGTTCTGACAGTGCTCTCGGGTAGTTTCTGATGACACCACGTTGAAGCTTGGTCTTAATGTAGCGTTATCACCTAACGCTTGTTCAACTTGAACACTTCTGCGGCGTGATGCTCAAGTATATGGATGAATCGTGATAGTCACTGGCAACTTAGCTTAGTTGCACTGCCACTAGGTCGCTTTACTAGACACTAGGGTATCCAAAGGATAAGCTTCAATCGATAGATTGGAAGAGGAAAGGAGTCAACTGGTGATGATTCAAGAAGACCAAGCTAGAGAGCCTTGGTCTTTGCTACACGACTTATATACAGTTACACACTGGCTTTAAAGCGCAGCTTAGAATCCAAACCCTAGTACAGCTATCCTAGTAATGAGTCACTACAATAACCTGAAACACCGGCAAACCCAAACACCGGCGACGCGTAAGTGTCCATGACTAATAACGGCTTACTATCGTAGTCATAACCAACTAGTAAGTGTCCCGAACTCCGAGACCTCGTAATGATGATGATGATTAGTCCGCAACATGTCAAACCGTGACATGTGTCCTGAAGATGACCAACAACGACAGATTGCAATTGCGTGGTGTAAGACCAGCGGCTTGATGTTGGGACACACTCCAGCAGGCCATGGCTCGATGTTGGAACGGAATCCAGCGGGCCGGGTTTGATCCCCTTTTGGGTATGTGTTCAAGATGGATTAGTCCAAGGAGCGCCTGTGTTAGCGCTGAGCCATTGCTTATTGATGCATTATTATTGGCTTACTGTTGTGGATGACATTTCCCACTATGCTTACCCCTCTGATTACTGATTGCTTAGTGTCACTTAGTCACGCACTTACTCATGCTTATCTTTGTGCTTACTGATGTAATTAGACATTCGCTTATTGATGTGTGATGTAACATTTCCACTGAACGTTGATCCAACTTGGATCCGATGGGTCTTCCTTGCTTCAACACTGAGCAAAGCGCATGGCTTCTGAACTCAGGAACGACTTGTAAAGGGCAAATAACCAATAAGGTCCCCTTAGACCACCTAGCTTGAGGTTCGTTACAAGGTGGCAACACCTAACACTTTAAGTTGGCAACAAGATAGTCACAAAGAACAATGACTCTGCTATAAGACTGTCTGATCTTCCTGAGAGAAGTACAGGTGGATATCAAGACAACTAAGCTAGCGAACCATAGCACAACTTGTATAGTATTTATAGTAAGTGTCCATCAAGAAATGAAGCTGACACATATAGTATGAGTAAAGATCACAAAGGATTACTCACACATCAATAAGCAAATGTCTAATCACATCAGTAAGCGAATGAGTAAGTGAATGTCCAAGCATCACAAAGCATGAATAAGTGTGCGACTAAGCGACACTAAGCAATCAGTAATCAAAGAACAAGCATGAGGGGAGAGTGTCATCCACAACAGTCAGCCATAGTAAGCAATGGCTCGGCGCTAACACAGGCACTTCCTTGGACTAATCCATCTTGAACACATACCCGAAAGGGGATCAAACCCGGCCTGCTGGAGTCCATTCCAACATCAAGCCACTGGTCTTACACCATGCAATCGCAATCTGTCGTCGTTGGTCGTCTTTGGGACACAACTGTCTTCCGCCCAGTTCCACTGGCTTCTTCCAACGTCCCCTGAGTTATGGGTTAGGTCAGATACTGTGATGAGTGTCTCACTGTTTAATCGCAACAGCGAGACCAAGGATCACGAGGAACAGGGTGGCTAATGTCGAACCAACAAGGAGATAAAACAAGGACAGGGAACAATGGACCACGAGTAGCAAGACAAGGATGAGGAACAACCCAATAGTGGGAAGCTGCTCAGAAGACAGGAATGTACAAGTGGGGATGTCGCAAGTGGACAGTCTGAGGGACTGTCTGTTACATTGCTCCAGCTTATATACCTGAATACATGGTCTGTGCGTACTTTAGGGGAGGCCCAACTCCGCTCCACGGGTGGGCCCATGGAATACTCTAGAAGCGTTCTAAAGATAGCATGGAATGTGCTGGAAGGTTTCTAAGTATATCGTCCAATGGCATTAATCCCTGACAAGCTCCGCTCGTCAGGTGATTGATCAACAATCTTCGTTTACCGATCAACGGACTTTGTTTATCAATCAACAATCTTTTGTTGATTGATCAACAAACAAGTCATGTGAGGTCATCTGACCTTTCGCTTGATAAGTCCCGGTTCCGGACCGGGTCTTTCTTGAATAGGAAGGAAAGGATTATCCAATCCTTTCACGCGCGTCGTCTTGGCTAGTTCCACTAGTCCATTACTTCGTATTCCTGGGTTTGTGCGCGCGTTCCCTTGCGCATTCCTGGGTATTCCGGATAAGTCACGGACCGAGGCATAGGTTCGTGACAGATACGTACTGTGACCTGGGACAATCCTTCTACTCCGCAAGTCCCAGGACTTATCGATTAGGTCAGCTTCATGACCTGGGACTACATCACATGACCATGTCACGTGACCCTCATTCGTCCTGTAATGACCTTCCTGCCAGCATCTGGGGTTCTACCGCGAGTTATCAGGTTACTCACGAGCTGGCGGACCTTGCACGCCTCGTCATAAGCGAGGTAGCTGTCGTCTTCTGCCGCTACAAGTGCGCGTATGGCCTCTTCTTCTTCAATGTCCTTTTGATCACGTGCCTCCCAGGTATGTGCCTCTGGGTAATCATGGCAGTTCTTCCAATGTTCATGGAGACACTTGCGCTGTTTGCGGCCTAGAGCAGGGTCTGAGCGTAACATGTGAGTAATCCTTTGTGATCTTTACTCATACTATATGTGTCGGCTTCATATACTGATGGACACTTACTATAAATACTATACAAGTTGCGCTATGGTTCGCTAGCTTAGTTGTCTTGATATCCACCTGTATTACTCTCAGGAAGATCAGACAGTCTTATAGCAGAGTCATTGTTCTTTGTGACTATCTTGTTGCCAACTCAAGCGTTAGGCGTTGCCACCTTGTAACAAACCTCAAGCTAGGCGGTCTTAGGGGACCTTCTTGGTTATTTCCCCCTTTACAAGTCGTTCAAGTCATTCCTGAGTTCAGAAGCTGTGCACTTTGCTCAGTGTTGAAGCAAGGAAGACCCATCGGATCCAAGTCGGATCAACGTTCAGTGGAAACGTTACACTCTCACTGGCATGGCACCCTTCCCCCTCCCTTGGCCCCACCCACGCGCCCCCCCTCCCCCCTCCCTGACGCGTTCCCTGTTGGGTGCACGTGCAGAGAGGGGGGGACACATTCATACCCCGTCCAAGCAACTTGGGAGGGCACACCCCCTTTTCGGTCACCCCCCCTCTCCCCTGACTTTCCACGCACCCCGCGTTCGACATGTGCACCGAATGGGGGCTTGGAAATCGGGCAGAGTGCAAGCACGAATGGGGGGGCACCCTTCACCCCCCCCTGTGAAATGCAGGGTGGCATGCAGGATCACCCACCAGGGGGTGGCAGTGGGTGCAGCAGGACAGTGCGTGCGCTATGCCCTGGGTGCACCACCCACCCCCGGTTTCCGCACCCCAGGCCGGACCGCCCACGCTGCCTGCGCCTCTCCTTTGCGTGCAAGGTGGGGGCACAGGAGGGCCTGCCCCCTCCCCCTTGCACGCAAGCGGGTGTGGGGAGACAACGCACCCCCCTCCCTCCCCCTTTGCACGATGGGGGTAGGTGGGCAGTGCCTTTTGGGTGCAGGGGGGAAGTGCCACCATCCAGCACCTCCGCCCAGGTTGTGTGCCCCCGCTCATACGCCCTCCTTTGCATGCAAGCAGGAGGCGAGGGACTGGCGCCCCCCAATCCCTCTGCCTGGGCCGCACTGCCTGGCGCACACGCGACCACGTGCAGGAGCAGGCACGCAGCATGGGTGTGACCTCAGGTGGGTAGCATGGAACCCAGATATGGGAATGAGACAGGGGGGAGGGCAGTGCCCAGGTGCAAGAATAGGGGGGAAGCGGGACGGCACACAACCCGGATGCATAGCCAGCACACAACCTGCTGTGCATGAACACAGAGGGGTAGGGTGCACAGCTCTTGTGCCCCCCTCTACAGTATCAACTTAGAAAAAAAAAGTATTTAGTATATGTAATTTTATTAGTTAATAAACTTTTATTCTTCTTTTCTTAAGCTTTAAGTTTGGGTGGAGACTGAAATTTGTGGCTTAGCCGACTGTGAGATGCGTGCGTTTGGACCCTAACTGGTGATAACATGTCTGCTAGTCTGAATTTGGTTTGATGACTGTTTAGTCCCGTTTAGGAACACTTGAAACGATCAGTTAAACATTATGTAAGCACTAAATTAAGCAAGTGCAGTTTTGCTGATGGCCTGTCGTGGGTTGTGTCGCAACGCGATGTAGGCAGCTGCAGTGAGAGAGTTAAGTGGGAGAGTTGTTCCGTCGCAAGTCTGTCCACCTTACTCCGTCCCTCCCTTGTCACTTGATGCGTAGCCAAGTGGATCAGAGTCACGTGGCTGTCTTACACTGCAAACGAGTAACTTAGCAGTGAGTGCTTGATGCACTCACGAGCAATATGGGCCATCGGCGCCACTCGACTGCGCATGTTTTGGTTGGGGAGTGTAGTATAAAGTATGGTCGGACGAATGGCAGCGAAATTGGAGTGTTTAGAATATTCTGCTTGCAGGTACTCATGATGCTCCCACAGCTAGGAATGTGAAGATACAATCTAATCTTCGATCAAACCCTAGTGTAGGCAGTTGACATAACAGTTCCGAATGGGGGCTACCTTACAATGGTGTCCAATGAAACGACGAACGATCCAAAGGATAAGATTTAGGTAAGTAGCTATCGCCTCTTGAATACCAGTGGCACGCGGTCGGGGCTGAAAGAGAAATCAGGTCGTAGCAAATAGGAGGGGTGAGGACATCGCGCACGTGTTGCTCAAGAGCATCTGAGAGGACGTTATACGCGCAAAGCGTTGTTCGAATGTCTCGCCGATGAATTCGGGCTCTTCTTTAATTTCGACTCTATACTTCAACATCATCATCGTGATAACCGCGATGCTCTCAGTTTCGAAGAATCTGAAAACCAACACATATGAGTACATCGGCATGTCATCAAAGACCCAAATCTGTGCATACCGTCTGCCGAGGCACGCCCGGGCACCTACGAGGAATTTGTGAAGCACGATAAGGTGTCAGCTATGACGTCACCAAACCCACCTGCGCTAAAGGTCAAAAAGGCGTCCCGAGGCCAGTCCTCAAGGAACCTCTCCGGCCGAAATGTGTGGGGATCCTTCCAATACCTCGCTGAGAGGGTTCAGTATGGTCCAGTCCTTGGGATAGAAGGAAGCTCAACATACGGTTATAATGCAGGGCGGCCACATTAAAGTCTATTTCTGTTCCCGCGGGGATGGGGAATGTTGTCTTTCCACCGTCAGCATTATTCACTGTCAAGACCGTATCTTCTGCAGCGCTTTTCGGGATGGACGGTACCTGAAATTACATGTCATTCTGGTTTGAAACTACCGCTCATAAGATTGGACGCACCGCTGGGCTGAAACGTGCCTGTCAGCTTTACTTGGGAACCTAACTGAAATATGTACTCACAACATTCTGAGTGTTTCATATAATACACTTCAAGCCCCAGCAGATGAGAACTCGGATGCTGGTATGTAATGAATGGACTTACGCCAAGGAGAGCGTGAACCGGTTCATGTCTTCATATGTCTGAGAGAGATCAGTTCTTCCGTGAGTTTCACGACCTCTAGACCTAAGAAGGCAGGTCCTACAGGCATCCCATCCAATTCAGCCATTATACCCTTGATTTGCTGATACAAGCGCTCTTGCTCATCGGGGAAGAAGGCTAGTAAGGCGAACGTGAAGCAAAGTGTATGGGCTGTCGTCTGTAGCAAAGGCACACTTCAAATCGCACCACCAAGAGAATGCGGTGAACCCACCTCGTGTCCAGCGAGAAGGAAGATGAACGTATTCCCTGAGATAGCAAGTGAGTGACCTTTTTATGACCGATATAGTATGACAAATCGCACTTACCGATGAGCTCATCCTCAGTTATCGCTGCGCCACCGTCAAGATCGCCGTCTGCCGCGTCCAAAAGTCCACTGAATAGATCGTGACGCTCTTCCTTTGTCTCCGCGTTCCTGCGAGAATTCACCATTTCTACCATATATTGCTATCCTATACGTCAGCGGTGGAGGACACAACAAATACTTAGTTGGGAGAGGGTACCCTCAGCTCGCTGACTGCAAGGTTTATCTTTCTCGTGCGTTCCGTTAGATTCAATATCCAGTTCGGAAGTACGATTTTTAAGAAAATATTTGCAGACGAGATGTGAAGTGCATCCTTGAAAGTCAACTGGTGGCCGGGAGGAACAACCATATCTGAGGTCCATGTGACCCGGCGACCGAAACCTAGAATCGTTGGCATGAGAATCAAGAAGTAAGGGTTGAGCAAAGTATAGATTACCTGCAACGCCAATGACAAAAAGGGCGATCTGACGGAAGAATTGGAGATTTTGTGAAGGAGGATCTACACTTGGCATACCGGAAGGGTGATATCTACGCAGTGATCCACCACGATTTCAGGTTTGTCTCCCCAAACATTGTCGAACAGGTCGAACATGATTCGGATGGTCTCGTCCCACACCAACCGAGTATTTCTCTATAAGTCACATTGAGAATATGACAGACTTCGAACAACCGTGACGTACCTCCGAGAAGGCTGGAGCGGCGATCGTCCGGTACCTTTTCCATTCCTCCCCTTCTGAGGCTACGATATTACTTCCAAAAACCGCCAGCACTTTATATAATCCGACAGGTTTGGGAAACCTGACACGAGAAGTGGACACCTCCTGCAAACAAACCAAAGGTGAAATACATCCAGTTTATGGTACAGTATCCCTTACTTTGATAGCGTCTGCATCTGCAAGGAAAATGATGGTTTGTGAGGGCCACGCGGCAACCTGTTAGACAATTGTCCTTAACTCGCGTCCCACCTGATATTGAGCAGTAAACTCACCAAGGCAATGGCATCCTGTCCGGAAGCGACGAATTCTGCGTTCCGTGATTCTCATAAGACATCTTGAACTAACAAGCATGTCCCTACCTTGATATCCGTTCTTGGTTATCCATGAATTACCTCGAACCAGATAATGAAACAGTGGCAGTGCGCGCCTCAGAAGCTGTGCCACACCCGACGCCGGACTGACAAGGACACGGGGTCCCGAGAGGTGTCTGTCGGGGCAACTATCGGTCATGTCGTTTCTAGGATGTAGGGGCCAGGCACCAACCCAACAGCACGAACATTCCTCCGGAATTCCAACGCGGTCTGAAGTAGATATAGGCCCAAAAGCGTAAGGAGGGCAAGTAGAACTAAGTGCATAACTGTCTATGACAGCAGAGAGGGAGGGGGTTACGAAGGATAACGATAGTGATATGTGATAACCTAAGTCAGCCTAAATACTTAGCAAGCTTGATGCTCAGGCGCCCCAATCTGGCAAATGAGAACATGACCGAGATGACCGAATTTACTACGGCAGGGCTCGCCGAAAGCTCCCACGACGCGTCATTGCAACGTGTGCCACCTCCACTCCCAACAATGCAAATCCCCGGACAGTGGCGTGCTACTAGGTACCCTCCGAATCCGTCACACTACAGCCGTACAATGCCAGTACAAATCCCCAGGTCCTTTATAGATAGGCGTACAGTAGGAAACCAGGGAATCATCAATTTCCAGGTTAGACTGGGGAGCTAGCGCCAGCGCCTTTACGCCACTTGAACACGTAGCAGCTCGGCCGAGTTTAATACCTTAAAGTAAGGAGCCGAGTAAGTTATACAGTACAGTAGCATATTACTTGCCCATCGTTAGCACGCACAACATGATGTAGCGCGGCAACCGCAATGTCCAACATGACGCCCTCCCGGGCCGCGTCTTTTCACCAAACTTCTTTCACCACCTGACACCCGCGCTCCCCGCGGCTTCGCGCTGGCTTCACGCGCATAGATTACGCACCGACGACGACGTCATGAATTTCCCATGCTCTGTAGAACCTCGCACTGCTGCGCCTCATGGAAGACGAATGCGGTGGAGGATGACCGCGATCAGGGCATGTTCCTTCCGAACACCATTGACCAAATTCAACCGATCCTATGTAAACAACGGAGGTCCCAAACTGGACGCCTCTTCCAAACGTATGAATGGGTAGACTGTCTAGTTCGTCTCTGAGTGACACATGCAAAATGGAGTTAGCTACTAGTCCTCGAATGGATTGGCTCCAGACTGAGTGACGTCTATATTTTCGCCAACCTCTCGCTGGTTGTTCCGTCGATAAGAACTGATCGCTCGGCGTATCATGCGGCCGCAGAGACTGAGTTACCAGGGCTTCGTCCAATCGCTGCATGCGCTCAGAAGTTATGGCAAACGGGCCAATCCTAAAGACCGCGGTACGGATGCGTGCAGGTGCTGGGAGGCCGCTGAACTTCTGAGCTCGCAACGACCTTGCTTTTGCTTTGTCATCTGTGATAAGGACGTGATACTGTGTGGGAGGTTTTCCTTTCCTTTTGCCTTCCGTCGCGGTAATCGTTGGAAGATATTTTTCGATCTCGGCGAGGTTTCCTTCGTTGACACAGTGCTCATCAGAGATAGTTACTGCCTGAATCGTGATGATGGAGTTTCGGGTACACACGATAGCGTCGACCCCGGCGAGAGTTTGGGATACAGGCAGAAAACAGAAAGGAAGTGTGTCGACTTGCGTATTCTTCAAAACACGTCCAAACAACTGCAAATCGACCTCTCTTTCCCGCATGTAGGAATTTCGAGGGGTAACGAGCGATCGTCGGCAGGAGAGCAGAGGAGAGGTGCCAGGTCAGAGGCTAGCCAAGCGAGAACAAATTTTTTGAAGATCCTGCCTGTGTATGCTCCTCACCCCGACATCGGTGCATTCGATATAGTTCGGTAAAATTTGATCTACTTTTGTGCCGTTGCATCAGCGGCAGCATATGAGACGATTGCCGTTATGCGCTCTGTTGCAATATCCGCAATTGGGATCATTCTATTCTTCTTGTGTGGTGAGATAGACAAAAGGATGTGATGCGCCCTCTTATCGAAGCTCGCTCTTCTGACAGCGTCAGTGTTCTCGACAAAACGACTTGCGGCTAGCTTTACGTCCGCTTCATGCGCAACTTCCGCCGCAGCGGGACTCCGTGCTAACCTTATGCAAGTGTGCGCAGAGGGACCCCAATCTCGGTAAACGCGTTGGAAAGGTTCAACAAGTAAGAAAAACCTGTGGAAGTGACACTGACCCGAGAGCTGTCATCTCCTTGATGGAAAAGTGGTCCATCACGTATATATATGCGTTATAGCGACGGGTCCAATCTTTCCGCCTATTCTCTGAAGATGTGATGTGGACAACCCACGCACAGCCTGCACCGGAAGCGGCAAGAAAGGGGTCACAATACGACCCGGTGTCTTCGTCGGGTTCGGACAGGGCCCAAGTACCACTTGGGAACTAGAAAGCATCGGCATCTAACGTGTCGTATATCTCAACACCGCTGTCACGAAAACGAAGGATAGACAGTCCCAGTTGGAGGGCCACGGGAGTTTGTATGCTTAATAGCCAAAGCAACAAGTAGTATCGGAAGCAAGATTTCCTGCGCCAGTATTATTATCAGAGCTTAAATAATCAGCGAGAGCATACCTACGCCTTGTTGCCCGGTTACCACTAGCCCACCAGATTGTCGTCGTTCTATTTCAAGGTCAAAACACGCCAAGGCAAGGTCGTATTCCGGCTGAACTAGAAGGCCGTAACTTTCGGGGTAACCAAGCTTCTTCAGTTTCAGAAAGATGATCTGTTTCTTCGGCACGTATTTCCAAGTGACTCCCTCGATGTCGACTATCTGCTCCAATACGCCGTTGAGGTCTCTTCCCCACATTCTTTGGTGTAGCTCCTCTGCAACCCTCATCTCTGAGGGCAGGCAATCTAAGTGTTACCTCCATCAGGGTAATTTCGACAGGTGGAGCTCACCTGGTCCATGATCAATATAAAGGTAAAGTTGAACCTCCCCCTGTTCACACTCAGGCAAGGGAAGAGACAGTTCGCCTTTGAGCCGTGTCCACCCATGATCATGTGCGCTGTCGACTACCCTTTTGTGGAGGGTATCCGAGGTCTATGGGAACTGGACAGGCCTGTGGACAGTCGGTCTGAGTTGGAATGCATGGATGTTTGGACCAAAGAATGTAGAGAGAGTTGGGGGAACGTGATCCCTTTGTTTACGAGACGTTGCCTGGCCACCAGAAGGTCATCAATATGAGAGAAGCGGGAAAACACGTAGTGCTGAAAGATTCAGTTGAATACAGAGGTCGACATGTCGATATAGGAGTAGCAATGTCATGTTGTTTCTTCTCTTCTCTGTGACGTCGACAACGTGCACGTGCACTAATACTGGCGAGACGTTGTCCGATCAGCACATTTGACCAGGTTATCCAGATGCCACATCTGGTGGTAGGAAGCGAGGGTTGTGTTTTTTGATCTACCTCCGTCTCCAGATGTGTGTTACTGTCCGGGCTAACGTACTGAGCCAGGGTTTCCCAATCCCGGGCTTGAACATTACGTCGTCTGGAGGCTTC